>CAUYPK010004578.1:0-85039 GCA_963574355.1 Loris lydekkerianus
GTGTTTTTTGTTACCTTGTTGGAGTGATGGGATGATAATCTCAGTGGGATTTCTGGCATCTTTTGTTTTCAGTAATCTTCTGCAAATCAGGTTTGTATTCAGTTGTAGCCACTCGGAGACGGGATGACGCAGCCTGGGGGCAGGACTACGTGCTCAGAGATCTCTCCTCAGAGGTCCCTCCTCAGAAGCAGCATAACAAAATCCAAACTTGGCAAAGAACCACAGTATACAAAATAATGATAAGAGGCAAAGAGCCCCATTCATTTTGGCTGGGAGTCGCATGCGGCTCGAGAGCCGCGTGTTCGCCACCCCTGGTATAGAAGAACCACCTCAAGTTTATTTTTAAAAAGGATGCCTGAGTACAGCCTCAGAAATAATAAATTAAATCTTCGAGGATGGGACCTGATAATCTGCATTTTAAAATGAATTCTACAAAGGATACTAATTAGATTTTAGAATCTCTAGTATATGTAACTTCTTCATAATTTATATACTTTGGATTGATGATTATAGTTTTCTTCATGTGTAGACTTTCTTCCCAAGTAGACTATAAAAGTTCTTTAGGTAAGAGACAACATCTGTATTTATATTCCCTGTAGTTGCTTGAATATAATTTTGCTTAATTAATATGTCCTGCCTTTAGGAAACACATTTAACTTATTGTCTATTGATGATGAATCAAATTGTGAATGTTACTTTCTCTTTTCATCTATGAGCCTTCAGATTTTGTACTTATAACCAGAATCACTGGTTCTAGTCTAAATAAAGCTTTTGAAAAGTGTTATTGGATTATGAATCTTTTTTCTCTAGAAAAATTGGATTTTAGAGACCAGGAAACTTTTCCTTTACAAGTAAAGAAGAAAAGTTCCATGATAAAGTATTATTAAAGGGAATTATTTATTCTTCAGCAATGATGGAGAATCTTGGATACAGACTAGTTAGAGCTTTATACTCTACAAACTTATTGTCTACATGGATGAAGATAATTTTTTTTTATACAAGGAAAAAACTTGATAAAGAGAGGTACTTTATGTATCCTTGAATCTATTTATTGAAGGTTCTAGGTCATTAGTATTATCGTAGCTAGGTAATAGATACAGGCATTCCTACTTGACTTCTAGGAGATCCGAAGGCTTATGTGAGTTTTGGGTCCATTGTTAAGTTTGAGGCACTGTCTGTATTTGTAGAGTGAATAAAAACTCTTTTGTTTCCAAGAAGACAATGTACTTCAGAGCTATCCGTTGAATTAATGAATGAAAATAGTTTATCTGTTGTCCATGAATCCCCCAGTCAGGTTCCTAATTTGCCCTGTACATTTAGAAATAGAATTTCCATTTTCAGGTGGGAGGTTTACAGTTGAATGTTTCCCTCAGTAGAGTGTCCTGGCATCACAGCTCACAGCAACCTTAAACTCTTGGGCTCAAGTGATTCTCTTGCCTCAGCCTCACAAGTAGCTGGGACTACAGGTGCCCACCACAATGACTTATTTTTATTTTTTTGTGGTTGTCATTGTTCAGCAGGCCTAGGCTGGGTTCGAACCTGCCAGCCCTGGTGTATGTGGCTGGTGCCCTAACCACTGGGCTATGGGCGCCGAGCCTATTAGGCCTGTTTTTAATCATAACTGTCAAGCAACCAGAAACTACCAATTCCCAAGGGTGCCAGATAATGGGGGAGATTCTGTATCTCCTTGACTTTATACCTGTCCTTTCATCTTGGTTTAAAGTTCCCATAGAATGCTGCTATTTGGATTTTGAGTCATATATATTACTTCTGAGAAAATCTGCCCTTGCATGCACCACCTTGTCAACATTTTCAGTCCATCATCCATACTGAATCTGAGAATCAAGGTTAACTGACTCATGGCTCTTACCAGTCAGTGTCAGATTAGGACACATAACTCAGTTCACGCCACGTGCCAGTTGACTATGCTGCCTTCCAATAGAACCTATTCAACCTTGTATTTCGTTACCTCTTTTTAATGTGTAAAGTCTTTTCTGGTCAGGGCAGTCTTTTATTTTTTCCGTAAAAATCCACTCTTTGGCTTTTTCTTAGGGTATTTCCATAACCAAACACACCTTACACTCTCCTGGTACATAATCCCATATTTTCTTCTTTTTTTCCTGCAATCCCTACACAAAGCCTACTCAAACCAACATCACTGTAACTCTTTTCATATTCAGAAGACTTCCGGCCCTTGATTGCTATTGATTTGTGTATCAGGAGTCTATTGTGAATACAGAGAAATGTTTATTGAATGAATGAAGAAACAGTGGAGATTGAGCAGAAAAAAAGATTTATTCATTTCTTTGGAGATAAAAAACAAACAAAACATTTGTCTCCTTTGAAGTCCTGATAACAAGAACTCCAGCAAGACACTTTTCATCCATGTGGTCTTCAAGCATTTCCTTGATCTGTGATATTGGAAAGAAAAGAAAATGAAGATGAACTTCAGTTTCCATAAGCAGAGAATACTCTTTCCCTTCCATCTGTGTAACAGAGTGCCTAAGGAAACCACATAGTGGAAAATGAAACCTATTGCAGATACTTTCCCAGTATGCAATCCTGCGAACTGCCTGACATTTGACAGAGTCAGTGGCCTTTTCTAATAAATGTGTTTACCTATAATTATACGCAGTGCACACAATATGATATCTATGAAAAATGTTTAGCCACAATTTTATGAAGGAGATTTGAGAGATAAGCCAAAGGACTTCTGTGTTTTGAAGGAGTGTGAATTGCTTACCTTTGCTGCAAGGAGCATTGTACTCAGCAATGGCAAACTCATCTGAAAAACAAACAGAAATCATTACATTAAGTGAGAGGGAAAACAAACACCTGTTGGATACAGGTCAATGAGAGAATCTTTAATGTAGGAAGAATCATACTTTATCAGGTAAGTCAGCACCATTTTTTGATGCACTGCTTGCTGCCTTATATTATTCTTTCAACCACAGTATATTTTCTTTTACCCTAAACTCTTGAAGGCACTTCAGATAGTCTACTTAATCTTATATGTTCTATAGTTGCTTTGTCTGATGAACATGGAACTTAAATATCCTACAGGTGCTTTGTATTAGTAGCTGATAAGTTTATAATGTGGAGAGTTTCTACAATCATGTATAGAAGACAAGAAGAGAAGAATCAGGTTTGATGGAGACAAAATAAAGTGATAAGAGCACTTAATGTAATGAATTACCCCAACACACCTCTCAAATCTAAATTTCAGTGATTAGAGATTTAATTTCTATGTGGGAATTGCATCACTCACACTCACCTGTCTCATAGTAATCATAGACTTTCACTATGGCTGGTTTCAGATCTTTTACTGGAATATCTTGCAGAACCGTGAAGGATAAGCTTAGTGTCTGATTTGACACCTAAAAAGCAAAAGGGAATTAAATGACCTTCTTGGAAACTTTCTTTTTCTCCATAAATATGTTTAATCATCTACTGTTGGGGAAAAAATTGGCAATCAATAGTGCACTACAGGATCCTTAAATTGCAAAGAAATCCCTCAGGGTAGATGAGGAATTCTCCAAATTATTTCCTCCTCTTCTTCTTTTGTTTTTATTTTTTTTTAATTTTTAGAAATGAGGTCTTGCTATGTTGCCCAGGTGGGTCTCAAACTCCTGGTTCAAGCAATACTCTTTTTTTTTTTTTTTTTTTTTATTAAGTCATTTTTAAATAAATAATAAATAAATTTATGCCATTATGGGATTTGATGAAGCAATACTCTTGCTTCAGCTTCCTAAGTCTAATTCTAAAATAACTAACATAATTCATACCTCCATCGATGACAGCACATGCCTCTGTTCATAAATGATGTATGATTTTTTTTTTTTTTGAGACAGCCTCAAGCTGTCGCCCTGGGTAGAGTGCTGTGGCATCACAGCTCACAGCAACCTCAAACTCCTGGGTTCAAGTGATTCTCCTGTCTCAGCCTCCCAAGTAGCTGGGACTACAGGTGCCTGCCACAACGCTCGGCTATTCTTTGGTTGCAGCCGTCATTGTTGTTCGGCGGGCCCAGGCTGGATTCAAACTCGCTAGCTAAGGTGTATGTGGCTAGTGTCTTAGCCGCTTGAGTCACAGGCTCCAAGCCTGATGTATGATTTTTATTGGATGACTATCTATGTCCATTTTTAAATAACCAGAGATTTAGTATAGTTTCACCTTTTGTCTTTCAGAAATACTTGTGCAGACTCAAGGAGTTATCTAAAAGTTTGGTCATTGTAGCCTTGTTTAAGTTTCATAAAATTTGTAAACTATAATGGCCATCAATATGTGCATGAATAAACCATGCTACCACACATATCTATAAAACCAGACTGACTGGTGGATTGGTCTTATTATTTTACAATCCAAGCCCTCATAGATACTGGCAGTACTTTGCATTTTATATTATTGATGCGGACGTTTGTGGAATAATTGACTAATCACAATGGTTACTTCGCTACATCACTCAGCATTTTCAAAATAATTTGTGGATGTAATGAACACATTATATGGAAAATTTCTTGCTTATAGGGTTCTAGAAATGTTCTTATCCCACCATTAGAACATTTCTGCTCATGATCCCAGGTGAAATATAAATAAAAGAGATGAGAACATTTGCTGGAATTAATATTAGAATCCTCAAATTTCTGGCATGAAAGTGATGTTTCTAAAATGGATTCTCACTTCCAAGATGCTCTCATAAGAGAAATTATTATCTCTATATTTTTTGCAACTAGACTGGCAAGTCTCTCACCTTATCCAGGTAAATCAAGACATGGTTGTTGCTAACTTCTGTCCGGCTCACGTGATTAGATCTTTCAAGCTGAAGAAAATGAAGACATCACAAATGTTAACAAACAGATGAGACACCTGGAGTATTCAGAGAAAAAGGATTTTTTATTGCCAAAATAAGCCTGAAGGTAGAACTTATTAAAGGGCTTTTTGTAAATAAAGACATAATCTAGTAGACTTTAAAATAAAGGTAATTTTGATAAAGAGTTTAATATTAGTATGAACATGATCTATGTGTAAAGTTGACTTATCTGAAGAAAAAGGAACTAAATATCTGAAACTTTGGAATTACTCATATTTCTTTTCTCTTTCTCTTTTCTTTCTTTTTCTTTCTTTCTCTCTCTCTCTCCTTTCTTTATTTGAGACAGAGTGTCAAGCTGTTACCCTGGGTAGAGTGCTATGGCGTCACAGCTCATAGCAACCTCCAACTCCTGGGCTTAAGCGATTCTCTTGCCTCAGCCTCCCAAGTAGCTGGGACTACAGGCACCCACCACAACACAGGCTACTTTTTGGTTGTAGTTGTCATTGACTTACATTTCTGAGTTTGGAGAAAGTATAAGTTTTTGATAGAGGATGATTTAATAGCATTTTAATATTTGTATTTTCTTAGTTTGGGGATACATAAACCATTAAATAAAATAGAACATTCTGGACTTACAATAAACCTACCATTTTTACTGTTGGTTTCAGGGGAATGAAGCCAGATACCATTTTCACATCAGCAATTGCCATGTTGGAGGCAGGGCGGCTTCCGGTGTAACTGAAGATCCAGGGGAGGAAGGAATTAGGGTTTTCTGTGTTATTAAATATTCTATTTTTCTATGTCCACATTAAGCACTCAATAGGTCTCAAAGGTATGCATAAATCTTCCCAAATATCCTACCTCAGCTGTTTGGAAAATTGTCTGCGTATAGAATTTCTAGAAAGCCTATTAAAAGCACAGAGACCAGCCCCTACTCTAGATCTGATTAATCAGAATTGCAAGTGTGTGTGTGTTGGGAGGTGGAATGGGGCACTGAGTATTTGCATTTTAAGAAAGTTCTATAAATGATGCATGAATTTGAGATTCTAATCTGTGACAGTTATTTATTACATAAACTTTATCCTGATGTTTTTCCTGAATATTATCCCTAACCAAATTATTCTGTGAACAGATATTTTTGTGAAAGCCTTGTAACTATGGGAATATTGCTGCATATAAATGTATTTCCCCACAGATTGATTATATTGTATATAACCTGAGATTTATTTATTCCCAGTAGGAATCTAACTAAAGAGTTACCACTCTCTTTTTTTTTTGAGACAGTCTCACTATGTTGCCCTCGGTTGAGTGCCATGGTGTCACAGCTCACAGCAACCTCAAACTCTTGGCCTTAAGAGATTCTCTTGCCTCAGCCTCCCAAGTAGCTGGGACTATAGGTGCCTGCCACAATGCCCAGCTAATTTTTGTTGTTGTTGTTATTGTTGTTTAGCTGGCCCTGGCCAGGTTCGACTCACCAGCCCCCGTGCATGTGGCTGGCGCCCTAATCACTGAGCTAAGGCACCGAGCCAAGAGTTACCACTTTCATGTATTCAGACCCTTCAAGAATTCTGGATCTCTGTCCTGAATAAAGCAATACTATTACAGGATTTCATTACATTGGAAGGAATTCAGATCAGAGGCTTGGGGTAAGATTATTTATTTAGTAGTTACTGAGGAGAATTACTACACTTTAAATAATGATGTTGTGTAATAATGGATCCTGGAGGCAGATCATGGACAATGTAAATCACATCATTGAGAAATTCTGTTGTGTCAGGTTAAGAGAATACATTGCTTTTTCAATAAATGTCATACTGTTGGACTGCTTTACTTAATCTTCCCATAAGAAGATTGGTTATTTTTCCCAGAATTAGGTGATACAGTTAGAAGTTCTTACCTGACATTCAGTAAGATCTGGAAGCTGGTGTGAGCTTTGGGTCCATCACAAGTTTGGGGTAGAGTCTGTACTTCTAAAGCAAATGGGAACTCTTCCTTTTCTGGGACAACATTGTATTTCAAGGCTGTCTACGGAACATTAAAGACAAAGTCTGTTACTTGGCCTTCTCTAGAATTTCTCTCAACTTCTCTAGGTCTTTCTCTGATTTGCCTCACTGTTTCCCAAGTCAGGACACATCAGTGAGAGCAGGTAGTGTCCTCATCTGCCCAGGAGTCTCACCTGGAGATAGACACACCCTTCTCCTGTCACTTTTGTGCTGTATTCCCCAGGCAGCTCTGGCAGCGAGGCCTGCTGTAGTAACAGCCGGTTGTTGTTGTCCACTTGGAATTTGGTGGAAAATGCTCCCGAAGACTGGATGGTCACCTCTGCAGCCTGGCCAGTCTTGGTGAAAGTGGCTTCTCCATATTTGGACAAGGCATGGAGAGCCACCACTGTGTCCTGGAGGAGATTAGCAAGATAACCCACTTTTAAGTATATAACCTTTTGAAGGCTGAGATATCTTCCAGAGGCCCACATGAGCTGTCACAAAGGGGCTTTGATTTTCTGTTTCTCTTACTACTTAAATGTTGGAGCTCTAATTTGAAGATTGATTATAATCTATGGATAGACAACACAACCATACCATTCACCTATCTACTTGGCCTATATGCCCTAGACATTTATTTTTACTTGTCAGGAAACTGATTGTTTTCTTACTATAAATAAATGTGGGATATGGAATGTAGAAAATATACATGAATGGGAATCATCTATTGGCATCAACTATTTGCCTAAGATGTCTTTCTTAACAACTATGGTCATATCTGCCACCAGCCACCCAAAATCAATCTGTTTTTTTCTTCAAATGAAACTCTGCTCTGTTGCTGAGGTCAGTGCCCTGAGAGAACCCAGGGTCCTTGTAGCTGTGATCAGGCTCATGCTTCAGTTTCTTCAAGGAATTAAAAAATGACGATTATAATTATTTTCTGGATTAAATAACATTTTTATTTGACTTAATTTTTTTTTGGCTTTCTCTTTTTTAATGGAATACAGTAGAACCTCCGTAGTTGACCACCTCCTTACATTGACCACCTCCTTAAGTTGACCTAATTTTCATAGACCAGACATGTACCATATGGACTAAATGGAAGTTCCTTCTCTTGATTGGATTGTTCCAGTCCCTTGCCTGGTCAACTTACAGAGGTTCTAATGTATGTTCTTTGCCCAGTGGATTGCCCTGGTATTTCATATTCTCAAAACTCATCAACACTGAACCTAGATGACATCCTTTAAGGAAGGATTGAATGATAACTGTTTTTTTTTTTTTTTTTGCAGTTTTTGGCCAGGGCTGGGTTTGAACCTGCCACCTCTGGCATATGGGACCCGTGCCTTACTCCTTTGGACCACAGGCGCCGCCCTTGAATGATAACTGTTTTAACAAAATTATTTAGTCCTTTTTTTCATTCATATGGAAAAATAAGAGCTTAAATTTAACAAAAAAAAGGATGGGATGCCATTTTGTCACTTTTTTTCTCATGTATATACTAACACCTAAATTCTCTGTATTCTTGCAGGGTACATACATATTGATGGATTGTTTAGATAAAAGATTATATAGGTAAGTTTAGGAGGCTGAATGAATAAAGATAGTTCTTTATACTTCTGATGAACAAATGTTTGTGTATGAAGAGGTGGATAGGAGAAGCACAAAGGGTGCCAGCCAGCTTTAAAAGAAAAGCGCATTAAAGGGGACTTAAGAATGGGGATATTTGCAAGGAGAGATTTTTGGATTTTGTGTAGTTCCTCTAACAGTTGAAAGAGACTCTCAGAACTTCCAGAAGAATGGCAGGAGATGTTTTCTTCATTCTCCTGGTGCCCCACTACTGCTTTAGGGAGGCAGAGTTGTTATTGGAAACAAGATACTAATAACAACACAGGGATGAGGTGTCAGAATTCTGGGCACTTTCTTTTTAGCACTCTTTGACT
Source organism: Loris lydekkerianus (assembly GCA_963574355.1). Lineage (NCBI taxonomy): Eukaryota > Metazoa > Chordata > Mammalia > Primates > Lorisidae > Loris > Loris lydekkerianus. Next base: position 8,730 of record CAUYPK010004578.1, read on the forward strand.
TTTTTTTTTTTTTTAAACAAAAAAGTATCTTTATTTTTTATTTGTTTTTTTCTTTTCTTTTCTTTCTTCTTTCTTTTCCTTTCTTTCTTTTTATTGTTAAGTCATAGCCGTGTGCATTACTGCAATCACGGGGTACAATGTGCTGGTTTCATATACAATCTGAAATATTCTCATAAAACTGTTCAACATAGCCTTCATGGCATTTTCTTAGTTATTGTATGTAGACATTTGTATTCTGCATTTAGTTAAGTTTCACCTGTACCCATTCTGAGATGCACTTTGCAGTTTCTGGCCAGGGCCAGGTTTGAACCTGCCGCCCCCGGTATATGGTGCTGGCACCCTACTCCTTGAGCTACAGGCGCTGCCTGCCCTCTTTGACTTTTATTTTCTCTTATTTTTTATTACCCCTGAATGCTAACTTCACTTTAAATTATTTTCATCTCCATCCTTGTATGTGTTTATATCTTGTTCAAACCTTTTGCTTCCTGAAGTAAAAGGTTCTGGCAAATCACCCACCTGGGTAGAGGAGAAACCGCCATGAGAATTCTGTTGCTTTGTGAGCCAGTTCACAATGGGCATCGCAGAAGCCAGGTCCTCTGCTGCTGGGGCTGGCTGGGCCGTGAGGTAAGCGAGGAGCACATAGGATGTCATCTCCACCTCAGCAGAGGGAGCCTGGAGCTTGTGAAAATGCTCCACTTGTGCCCTGGGTTCCTGAGGTCGCTCCCAATGGACTGAATTGTCTTGATGTGAGAAAAAGATATTTATAAGTCTCTACATATTCATATTTAATTCACAATAAAAGTACTGAGGTGAGGGTTGTATTCTAATCATAACGTCTTTCATCTTATATAGATGCTTTTGCTTCTATGTAAATGTAAACGCGGTACCTTTCAGCCTGGCTAAAACAGGTAATGGTGTTGGAATTAGAAAGAAACCTATACTCATCTATGTTTTTAAATAGTCACTATAACAAAAAAAAAAAAAAAGAAGAACAAATATTTGCTGTACTTGGTTGGTGGGAGAAAGAAATGGCAGAGCAAGTTATTCTCTCACTGGTTGTGGTTATTTTCTATTTTTGATTTTACCTAGACCTTATCTGGAATTTCTTAAATTTCCTATAAAGCTTATCCTTAGAGATTTCTTGTGAGGATTATTTCTTGTGATCTTGTGAGATCACATGGAACAATGGAATTTACTAGATTGGGGAAAAAAATTCAGTAATCCTTGAAATAGCAAAGGCTGACATGGATATGAAACAAAGGAAATGGATATAAACTGGTGTGGGATGTCAGTTGCTCTTGGGGAACAATCTGGCAATATCCAGCAAATAGGAATATTTAGGCATAACCAGCACTGGTTAGTCACCATACTTGTTGAAATATAAGTTAGGAAAACTCATACACATGCATAAGGACACAGGCACGTGAGTATTCACTGTAGTGATGTTTGCAATAGCAAAAAAATAACAAGAAAAGATCCATGAGGAGAAACTCAGCTGTAAATTAAGACCTATTTATATATTGTAATATATTATGTAGCAGTGAAAATTAATGAGCTAGAGTTATAGGCATGCATATAAGGGACTTTATTAGCATAATGTTAAATTTAAAAAAGAAAAGGCAAACAAATAAACAAAAAGCCAAGCTGCTGAAATATCCAAAAGTATGATACTGCTTATCTAAAGATGAAAACAATCTAAAAATTATGAATATTACTTATGGACACATATGCAGCAAAACAGAAAATCTATGGAAGCCTTGTATATCAAATTCAGGGTAATGATCACTCTGGATGTGGAAGTGGTACACAGGGAATTTTTCCTGCACTGGTAATATGTTATTTCCTCAGCTGGGAAGGAGTTGTATAGGTGTGTGTTGAGTATTCTTTGGGCTTTTTTTTGTGTATCGGAAATGTTTCCCAATGAATTTTAGAAATCACTAATGGCACTGTGAAAGGGGAAATGTTGAGTGTATTTTATTGAATATCTTATTATTTACATTATATTTTTTTCTTCAATCCATCATGTAGACCATGGTGTATGTAGAAGTATTGTAAGAATATGAACAGATTGTTACCTCCACCAATTTTTCCTTATGTTTGAGATAATTTGATGTACTATGTAAGTGTGGGGCTTATATGAAGGACAGATGTTTTAGTAATAATAGCTAATACTTTCATTTATATGTGTCATGTACTATAGTAAGTGTTTCATGGATGTTAATACTCAACAATAAACCCTTTAAGGTAAATACTATCATCCCCATTTTACTGATGAGGGAACCAAAACACAGACAAGTAAATGACATGCCCAAGATTACATAGGTAGTACATTTGGAGCTATTCTCCAGAGACTGAGCTTTTCACTAGTACACGTACAGATGGTCTCCAAGTTACAATGGTTTGATTTAATGATTTTTTAAAACTTTACCATGGATTTATTGGGACATAACTGTCATAAGTTGAGGTATGGTTTGGTTAATAAATCTTAGATTTTATAGAAGTATGATATGGACAAAATATACATGACATAGATAAAAGAAGAGAGGGGACAGGGCTCACAGGAGGAAGAAGAGGGTTTTACAGGGCATTCTTAATACAGAGAACATTAGACAAAAGAAGGATCTGAGGTTTTCTCTTACCTTCCTTCACAGATTCTTCATTAAGTGACTTGAGTACTTCTGTCCTCTTTTCCTGGTAACCTGCCAGGGCAAAAGCATAGGCCAGTAGTGCCTTGGTGTAGACGTGGCTGCCTACAGCTCCTTTCTTTGCTGACTTCCAGGCTAACTCCAGGCAGAATAGGGCATTGCGGACAACAGGGTGCTGTGAAAGGAGAAAAGACAGGAACTGAGCTGTGTGGACAGGTGCTGGCATTCCCAGGTAAACACACAGATCATAGCCTAAGAGGTGAAGAAGTTTTTCTTTCTTTCTTTTTTTTTTTAATCAAATCATAGACATGTACATTAATGCAATCAGGGGTACAATGTGCTGGTTTTATATACCATTTGAAGTATTTTCATTAAACTGGTTAGCATAGCCTTCACCACATTTTCTTACTAATTGTGTTACGACATTTGTACTCTACACTTAGTAAATTTAACATGTACCCTTGTAAAATGCATCATAGGTGTGTTCCCACCAATTACCCTCCCTCTACCCATTTTCTCCCCTCCCCTCCTCTCCCTCTCCTCCCTTCCCCTCTTCTTGGGCTATAGTTGGGTTATCGCTTCCATATGAAAGTTATAAATTGGTTTCATAGTAGGGCTGAGTACATTGGATACTTTTGCTTCCATTCTTGAGATACTTTGTTAAGAAGAATGTGTTCCAGCTCCATCCATGTAAACATGAAAGAGATAAAGTCCCCATCTTTTTTTAAGACTGCATAATATTCCATGGTGTACATATACCACATTTATTAATCCATTCATGGGTCAGTGGGCACTTGGGCTTCTTCCATGACTTAGCAATTTCGAATTGGTCTACAATAAACATTCTGGTGCACATATATTTGTTATCATGTGATTTTTGGTCTTCTGGATATATACCTAGTAGAGAAATTGAAGGATCGAATGGCAGGTCTATTTTTTGATCCCTAAGTGATCTCCAAACATCTTTTCAAAAGGAACGTATTATTGTGCATTCCCACTGGCAGTACAGAAGTGTTCCCTTTTCTCCACATCCACACCAACATCTCTGGTTTTGGGATTTTGTGATGTGGGCTAATCTTACTGGAGTTAGATGATATCTCAAAGTGGTTTTGATTTGCATTTCTTTGATGATTAAGGATGATGAGCATTTTTTCATGTGTCTGTAGGCAGTGCACCTATCTTCTTTAGAGGGTAAAGAAGTTTTTCAAATGCATTTGTTCATCTATTCCTCATTTTTATGGATAGAGAGAATAACTCTATTATTTTCTGTTATTTTCATATTTGAAAGGCATATTTTAGGATTTTTCTTTGGGGTAGGGGAAGAGAAATAACCTAGGGACATCACTAAGAAATCTCTCATAATGAATTGACTCAATTCTCTATTGATCTGGGAAGCATTGGTATTACATATAAAGAAAGCTGACACTTCTTTTGGTAGGATAATATTTCAGATGGCAGGTAAGCAGTTTCTTTTCTTTCTTGTTTTCTCTCTCTCTCTCTTTTTAATGTTGCCCTCAGTAGAGTGCCATGACATCACAGCTCACAGCAACCTCAAACTCTTGGGCTTAAGCGATCCTCTTGCCTCAGCCTCCCAAGTAGCTGGGAATACAGGTGTCTGCCGCAATGTCCGGCTTTTTTTTTTTTGTTGTAGTTGTTGTTGTTTAGTAGGCCCAGGCCGGGCTTGAACCCCTAGTGCTGGTGCATGTGGCCAGCGCCCTAACCACTGAGATACAGGTGCCGAGCCAGGTAAGCAGTTTCATTGCATCTAGAACTACCCTTCAGTTGAGGAATGAGACGGTACCTACAGTGACTGGGAGAGGCATCTCCAGAAGAGCAATTGTAATATAGGCAGAGAGTGTCACTTCATTTTCAACTCCTCCCTGTAAACATGAGAGAAGAAGAGATTTAAGTAATTCTAAGAAATCTCTTGATCAGTTCCCTCCATCTGTTGTGTCGTGCAATTTATCCTTACCCATAGCCATTCTCATGGGGTAAAATATCATAACCAACCTAAAACTAAAGTCCATCCTCTCTTTCTTGGTGCTATCCAGGTTTCATTTTTCTCTGATACCTACACTTAAGTATTTCTGCATTATTCCTTCTTCTTCTCCTCATCCTTGTAGATACCATAATGAAAAAATCAAAACTAGCTCCAGAACAGTGTACCTTCATAGCATTGTTGAGCAGTGACCCAGAGCTCCTGAAACAGCCATTGTCCTTCTGCTTCTGGGAGAGCCAAGTGAGGGCTTGGGTGATGTGTGCTTCCTCGATGAAGATATGGGCTCGAGCCTGGGCAAAAGCCTTCAGTACAAAGGCTGTGAGCCTGAGAGGGGAGAAAGTGATGATGATATTTATGCTGTTGGGATGGATCTATAGGGACTTCCCAGCAATAGGCTCCATATGACACTTCTTATGTTGATGTGAGTCATTGAACAGCCATTCTCAGCTCCTATCTCTTTTAGTCTCCTTGACTAATTTGCTAGGTGACTCACTTTCCCTTTGCCACACCAAGTCTAAGTACTTCTAATTTACTTATTTTTCTTAGTCATTTGAGTAAATCTTTGAGTATCTCTCTTCTTTAGAGATTTCTTTCAGTAGATGACAGAATCTTCTCATGGGCAACAATAATATCTACTATTGCTTTGCTTTAGGGATTTAAAAAATGATGTTTCATATTACTGTCATCTCAATTATTTCCTCCTGTTAATGAATTTTTTTTTCTATTAAAGAATTTATTCTAAGTTAAGATGAGTATGATCTATAAGACTCAGTATAAACTGAAGGTAACACGATTTATCTGGTAGTTACACTCGCTGAATGCATGGTAGTACATTCACTGTTCACATCATTTAAAAACTCACAGTCATAAGAGTTATTTTAGAAAGACTAGCCATTTTAGAAGGAATAACTTGGTATATTATTTACAAGATCAATTTTGGGAATAAATCCAACACAAATGCATTTGAATATCAGCTTTTCTGCTTGTTACCTTGCTAATCTTAGTGTATTTATCTAGATAACCATCTATCATACAATATGTTATGTTTAAGCCATCTATGTTTAACAATACATATCGGTTAGGGTTGTTATAAATATAATAGTGATGATTTATGTCAAAGAGCTGGCACATAAATAGGAGCTCAAAAATGTGTTCTTTTCTTACCAAGTGTTGCCTTGGTTTCTGCCATATTTCTCCCCAAAGGTGCTATAGGAGCCATCACGGTGCTTATAGTTCAACTGTCTCTGGTAACCTGGAATGGAAGGTTAATGAAACAACATGGCAGATTATTGGTCATGCTGATGCCAAAGAAAAATACCCAAATGTGTTGGCTTTTCTTGTGACCTTTCTTAAATTGGTTGTCTTATATTAGAAAGTTCTGAGCCCTAAACATTGTAGTGGAGGTTGGAGAGTGGATAGTTTCTATGAAATTAACTATCATTATATTCTTATCATAGTAGCTACCATAGTAATTAGTTAATGAATCATAGTATTGATAAGCAACTGAAATCTCTCTTAGTAAAATCTAGTTGAAATGACAATGTGAATTTTCTACTCGCTCAATCCATCACTCACCAGTGCTGAGATAACCAATGGCCTTGGACTTGATATCTGAAGTCAGCTGCTGTGTTTCATTTAGATAATTCAGAACATAAATGTTAGGAGCAAAGAGGGCCATATTCTGTTCTCCACAGCCGTAGGGCATCTGGAGTAGATCTTGTGTGTTTTGCATGGCAGAGCCTAATATATCTCCTAGAGAATGAGAGAGATAAGTCATGCAGTTTAAAGATTATAACCTACCAGAGGGTGGCACCTGTGGCTCAGTGAGTAGGGCACTAGCCACATATATTGAGGGTGGTGGGTTCGAACCCAGCCCCAGCCAAATTGCAACAAAAAATAGCCAGGCATTGTGGCAGGCACCTATAGTCCCAGCTACTCAGGAGGCTGAGGCAAGAGAATTGCCTAAGGCCAAGAGCTGGAGTTTGCTATGAGCTGTGATGCCACAGCCCTCTACCAAGGGTGACAAAGTGAGATTCTGTCTCTAAAAAAAAAAAACAAATAAACAAAAATATACACACACACACACACACATATATATGGTTATATATGTATAATGTATATATGTATATACATATATAACTGTATATATGTATATATATATATTTTACATATATAAACAGTATATATGTATGTATATACATATATAAACATATATATATATGCATATATATATGTATATATGTAACCATATATATGTATATATGTGATTTATATATATACATATATATAACCTACCAGAATCACTAAGAAGAAACTATTAATTGAGCTAAAATAAATGAGAATTTTCAGGAAGGGTGAGACTTCTGGGGATATAAATATGACTGGAAGCAATAAACAGGTCCAAAGAAGGAGAGGAAAAGAAAATTAAAATTATAGTTGTCATTTTAGTAAGTATTTATAGAAATAAATATAGTAGAAGCTGTTAATGCCCAAATCACTAGGGGCTAGGGACTTACCCAAAACTGAGACAGAGGCTCGGGCAGATTCTTCTACCATATTTGGTGGCAGCTTCAGGGATAATTTCTCAGTTACCTCGGCACCTGAATAAAGAAATCAGTCATGTGAAAATTATTTTCACATTTTATTAACTATGCTTACATCTGAACATATCCTGAAAAGTTGTCCCTCTTGAATAGAAGTTTTTCAATGTCTTAAAAATAGGCTACTGGGATTCTGAGATTTCCAGAATTTCTTCTCCAATTGTACTTTCACTTATAAATAGAATTACATCTCAAAAGAAGATAACAGACTGATAAGAGTTAGGTGTATGCAATTCCTTTTCAGTCATCTGATGGCTAACACAAGTTGGCTATCATAAGATGATCTATTTAGTGCCCATCTCAACTTCCTTACTCAACAGTATTATGGGAAAACCCCCCAACAATGCACTGTATATATTATGTGTATAAGCAAAGGAAAAATTTTTCTAAAGGTCCATATTTTTACAATAATTCTATGTCCTTTCTTCAGATATAAAGATAGTATTTTTTTAAAAACTTAGAAAATAATGATGAGGAGGTAAACATAAAAGTATTTGACTCATTGAAAATAAAATAATTGCTACCGACAAACATACATTTACTACCATTTTAATCTTGGCTAATGATTTGAAGATGACAATGAGAGCATTGTAGTATTTATTTTCATACAAAATCCCTCATAAAATTAGAAGTAAAACTTTTATAAATTATACAGATACCTTAAGCAAAGACTAAGAACAAATGAACAAGTGAAATAAAATATTTCAACTCATTGAAAATAAAATAATCATTACTGGTTACCATACATTTACTGTCATTTTAATCTTGGTGAATTATATGAAGATGAAAATGAGAAAAGTGTAGTATTATCTTCCCTTTCTCATAAAATTAATGTTAAAACTTTGTTAAAAACAGAAACTAAAAGGAAAGTTAAATGAACAAGTGAAAGAAAATAATTGCAACAATATCAACAGATAACAAATCAGCGTCATACAACTGATTCAGAAAAAGACAAACCACACAAAATGTAAAAGATCAAGGCTGTGAAGGACATCCATAAACATGCAGAAATAAGCTCATCCTTATTCCCAACACTTTCAAGTAGGGAAATATAAACTAGAACAATAGCAATATATTTTTTCATTCACATTTTTGGCCCAAATTAAAACATTAATGGTAGGTAATGTTGGTGATGGTGAGTATACATTATAAAAATGCATGCTGGCAGAAGTATATAGGTGATAAAGCAGGAGGATTTTTCTGTACTCCTAAAACTCAGAATACAGCAAAATGGTGGAATAGGAAGTCTCAGGCTCCTTCCTTCTCTACAGAAAGTTTAACTATTAACTATCTACAGATCACAACATCTTTTTGAAAACCTCACTACTTGAAAACAAGTCTGGGACACTCATGTATTTCACAGAACTGAATGAAAACCAATTTATAAGGGCAAGAAGAATGGTCTCACTTTGATCCTGCCATCTCACCCCCTCTTTTACATTAGCACAATGTCAGACAGAGAGATTAGCTTTGGGCCCAGAATTTCTATAGGGTAAAAGAGAATCAGAAGTAGTTGTTCAGCTTCCTAAGCATTCTGAGATACTTCTGGCATTCAGGATGCCAACTATGGTCTTATCTCATGGGGGAACACTGGGAGTAATGTATTGGCTAGACAATTGGTCAAGTGGAAACAAAGAAAGGAGAAAGAACTCACAGTGACCAGCATGTGAATCTTGGTGTGTGTTCCTGCCAGCCATGATCCCCATTCAGAGATATCACTAACTGTGTAGCCCACATACAAAGCTAAGCTTGTCACTTTTAGAAGCATAAGTCTCTAAGGTCAGCCTTAGAACTCACCCCAATGACCCTGTCCAGGTAGAAGACACTACCCTCTGAACAATTCAGGTAAGTATAGGGGATAGACTTGCTTGATTCAGTAGTCCAAAGAGTGGCTCAGCTCAGCCACAAAGCCCACTCAATAACTTTGCCCAATCAGGGAGATACCCACTTCCACATCTTTTTTTAGAAATGTAGGAACTAGGCCTGCCTGACTTGAGAGGTTCAACACTGGCTCAAGGGAGCCAAAACCTTGCTCTATGGCTCTACTTACACAGGCAATCCTTAATCATGTATTCCTAAGGAGCACAGTCTATGGTCCTGTCCATCCCAAGAATCAACTCCATCTAACAGTGACCATGCCTGACTTCAGGTTCCAACTAGCAGAATCATCCTGCCAGGCAATAAATATATCTTGTGATTGGCCTGACTTAAGGCTATTGTAGTATCCAGACAGCAGCTTCATCTGATAGCAAAGCTCAACCAGTGATACCACCAGACAGAAAAACTCAGACAATGGCCCCACCTAGTATCAAAGCAAAGGCAGTGGTCTAGTTAACAAGAGAACCCATGACAGGATGTGCCTGTTTGAAGTTGTCATCTGATGGCCCTTCCAATATTATAGGCTAGATTAATAGCCAAGATTTATCTCTGATTTTTATAGTCTAGAAGAGATGGTCTTCTTAGATGTACAGACAACAATGCAAAGAAATAAGGATTATAAAGAATCAGTGAATCATGATACTTCCAAAGGAAACTGATAAAAATTTATCTTATGAAAAGGGAGATCTAAGGAATCACTGACAAAGAATTCACAATAATCCTCTAAATTATTTAGAAGGGTAAGTATGGTCTCATTTTGATCTTCTCAGTGAACCACAAAACAATACAAATACAAAATTAAATAAAATTTAGACAACAATACAACATAAAGTGAGATGTTTGACAGCTAAAAAGAAACCAAATAGACTTTTTAGAAATGAAGAATACCTTGACTGAACTAAAAAATTCAATAGATAGTTTCAACAGCAGACTTCATCAAGCAGAAGAAAGAATCAGTGAGCTCAAAAACAGAATATTTGAAATTATCTAGTCAGAAGAGCAAAAGACAAAATAAGTGGAAATAAAGAAAAAACCTATGGGAACTATGGGACATCATCAAGGAACCAAATCTTCACATCAAAGGAGTTTGAGAAGGAGAAGAAAGTGAGAAAAAAAAAAAAAAAGGAAAACATATTTAAAACAACAATAATGGCTGAAAACTTACCTCATCCAGGAATAGATGCCCACATCCAGATGTAGGAAACATACTACTCCTCAAATTCAACCCAAAGAAAAGTTCACTAAGACACATGATAATCAAACTATCAAAATTCAAAGATAAACATTCTGAGACCAGGAAAAGACAATACTTCACATACAAAGGAATTCCAATATGACTATTAGTGAATTTTTAGCAAAAATCATGCAGGCCAGGAGAAAGTGATAGATTCACTGTCCTGAAGGGATGGGGGAAAGCCTGTAAACCAGGAATGCTTTCTTTATCCAGGAAAGCTGTCTTTTAGCAATGAGGGAAAAATAAAAACTTCCCAGACAAACAAAAGCTAAGGGAGTTCATTATCAATAGGCCTGCATTAGAGGAATTATTTACAGAACTTATAGAGAGTTTATTAAGCCAAAACTAGAGGCTGCTAAGTAATAACATAAAAAGTACAAAAAACACAAAACTTAATGGCATAAATAGTACAAAACTATATTCAGAATATGCTATAACTATAATGGTGATGTACGAACCAATTTTATCCATAGCATGAGGGATAAAAGGCAAAACTATTAATAACTATAGTTAAAATAAACTGTCAATAGATATATGTTATAAAATGATGCAAATTATGACATCAAAAACATGAAATGTGTATGGAGGAATAAAAGTATTAAAAGTTGTTATCATGTAAACATGAAAGAGGTAAAGTCTCCATCTTTCTTTAATGCTGCATAATATTCCATGGTGTATATATACCACAATTTATTAATCCATTCGTGGATCGATGGGCACTTGGGCTTTTTCCATGACTTAGCAATTATGAATAGGGCTGCAATAAACATTCTGGTACAAATATCTTTGTTATGATGTGACAGGCGCACGGCCTTCAGACATGAAAAAATGCTCATCATCTCTAATCATCAGAGAAATGAAAATCAAAACTACTTTGAGTTATCATCTAACTCTAGTGAGACTAGCCCATATCACAAAATCCCAAGACCAGAGATGTTGGCGTGGGTGTGGAGAAAAGGGAACACTTTTCCCTGCTGGTGGGAATGCAAATTATTACATTCATTCTGGAAAGATATATGGAGAACACGTAGAGATCTAAAAACAGAACTGCCATTCAATCCTGTAATTCCTCTACTGGGCATATACCCAGAAGACCAAAAATCTTCTTTTGAACAGTAGAACATCTCTCCTCTATCACATCATGTCTGAGGTGCAATCAAAGTCCACTTCTGAAGAAGAGAGATCTTGCCACTTCTAGGTCGACACAAACACTAAATGATAGTAACTTAAAATTCTGGGATGGGGCAGCGCCTATGGCTCAACAGAGTAGGGCGCCAGCCCCAAATGCTGGAGGTGGTGGGTTCAAACCCTAGCCCTGGCCAAAAACTAAAAAAAAAAAAAAAATTCTGAGGTGATTTGAGAGCTGGAAAGAACATTTTCTCATGTCCTAATATAATATAGTCGATGCATTTTAGAGCTTATAGAACATAGGAGTTAAAGGTAGTGTCAAAGGTTACAGCACAAACTAGTGAAAAACATCCCTCGATTTCCATGTTTGTACTCTTTTGTATATAATATAGGAAAATGTGTTTTTGCTTCTGATTCTATTATATGGGAATACTAAATGCACTTTCCCTCTGAACTATCTCTGAGAAAATATTTACTTTGCTGGTTTTATCCATAAACGAAATTTCAGAAGGAAGGTTTCAACATTTTATGAAAACCAAAGAGTGACTTTTTCTGAAATATGTTGTCATAAGAATACAAAATACTAATTACCAGATGGTCTTATAAACCCCCAATGTATCATTATTGAGTAATAATTTCATAAGCTAGAATAGATCAACTGATTTATGGAATTGGTGAAGTAATTTTATTTCTCAATAGGTTATAAATCACTTTCTGCAAATTAATATTGTCATCACACATTGTTACCTCCTACCCATTCTCATTCCCCATGCTTTTAAAACATTTAAAACATTTTTATTTTACAATAATTTCCAATGTTTCGGTCATGATTTTGCAGATGCTTATTTCTTTAAGGATCACTTCTTAAGTTTATACATAACGGCCATGTATAAACTGTCTTCTTATAAATTGTAGGAGAGTCCCTTTTGTTAATTTGTTAATATTGCTAGCATTATAATTTTTATAGTTCAACTAATAAATGTGATAAATTGTTGCAAATGGCCATTAGTGAAGTGTAAATTAACAATTGCAATATTTTTTCACTTATTAAAGAAATATGTAATAATATATTTGTATTTAAATACATATTTATATAAAGTCTATAAAATAAACAAATAAAATAGGGTACCACTTTCCAAATTCTTATCAAAGCAATCTTATAAAAATTATGGTACCAACTCTTTTTGCTTATCAGTTTCATAGCAACACATCTTAATACGAGTATTGATCCTTCTCTTTTGACATCAGAAAGGTCACTTTGGTTCACTGCCAACCAAATCAAATGTAGCTTTTTTTTTTAATTAAAAGAAAAAGATATTTGTATGATTATGCAGCCCTTATGATTTCTTCTAATTGCATTTCATAATATCCTATGGGAAATATATAAGTAACTTGCTAGTCAGTAACTTATTTGCCTTGATAAACATGTATGAATCTGTTTAAACAAGTGCTCAGAAGAATTATAAAATGGGTTTTTGTTCCTAGAGGAACTTAGAGGCAATTTTTTTTTAATACTCAAGATATACAATAGGATGCAGAAAAATTTATATGCATTTTAAGAAAGCAAAAAACTGTATTAAAATTGTAATACTCAAGTCACACGTAACCTCTACAATTATAATAGATATAAGATAACAATATACAAGATATTGTGACTATTGATTTTATATCCTGAGATGTTCCTGCAGTTCATAATAACTTGCAGGAGTCCCTTGTTTGAGTCCTTGGAATTTTCTAAGCATGATATCATATTGTCAGCAAAGAGCAATAGTTTGACCTCATTGATCCCTATTTGGATATATCTCTCTCTTGCCTGATTGCCTTGGCTCAGGGACTGTGTTGAATAATAATGGCAATAGTGAATATCCTTGTCTGGGAATAGTCTGAGTGGAAATGACTTCAGTTTTTCTCCATTCAGTATGATATTGGCTATATATAGGTTTGTTGAAGAAGGCTTCTAAAAGTTTAAGAAATATTTCTTAGGTGCCCAAAGTTTTCTCCCACTTCCCCTCCCAGAACAAAATGCCTATCTGGCACTGTCCCAAGAGTTCCACAGAAGACCCTAGACTGCCAAAGTCTTCTGGCAACCTGTAGAATCTCCCTCCCCCTACACCCAATATAACAAGCCCCCAATCACTTTTGGTGCAGCTGCCATCTTTGATCAGGCAGGTCTCATTCTCCTTTGAATAAACTTGACCTCAAGCTTTCCTGTTCTCCTCTTTGGAAACACCATCAAGCCCCTTTCACCATCTATGTCTATTTTCTTAAGTGTTCTTATCAAAAAAGGAAGCTGAATTTAGTCAAATACCTTTTCTGTGTCTATTGAAAGGATCATAAGGTCTTTGTTTTTATTTCTATTTATTTAGTGAATTACATTTATAGATTTGCACATTCTGAACTAATCTCATATCCCTGGGATAGAAGTCCACCTGGTTGTGATGTATTTGTGTGTGTAGCTATATTCTATTTGCTAGGATTTTATTGAGTATTTTTATGCAATATTCAATATTGATATTGCTCTGTAGTTTTTCTTTCTTTGTTGGGTCCTTTCCTGGTTTTGATGTCAGGGTGATATTTACTTTATAGAAGGGGTTGGGGAGGGTGTCTTCTTTCTTAATGTTTTGGAATAGATTCTGTAATATAAGTATGAACTCTTCTTTGAATGTTTTGTGGAATTCTTGTGTGAAACTGTCTGCTACAGGACTTTTTTTTTTTTTGGATAGAGCCTCAAGCTGCTGCCCTGGGTAGAGTGCTATGGCATCATAGCTCACAGCAACCTTCAACTCCTGTGCTTAAGTGATTCTCTTGCCTCAGCCTCCCAAGTAGCTGGAACTACAGCAAGTAGCTGGAACTACAGGTGCCCACCACAATACCCGGCTATTTTTTGGTTGTAGTTGTCATTGTTGTTTGGCAGGCCCGGGCTGGATTCAAACCCTCTAGCTCTGGTGTATATGTCCGGGGCCTTAGCTGCTTGAGCGACAGGCGCTGAGCCTAGGACTTCTTTTTATTGGAATATTTTTCATTATTGTTGCAATTTCTGTGCTTAATATTGGTCTGTTCAAGAGTTTTGTTTCTTCTTGATTGATCCTAGGGAGGCAGTGTGATTCCAGGAATTGGTTTCTCTCCTCCACATTTTCAAATTTCTGAGCAGAGAGTTTCTTTTATAGTATTCAGTGATAATTTTTTTGTATCTCTCTGGTGTCTGTTGTTATTTCCCCTTTTCTGTTTCTTACTGAACTTAATAGAGATCTTACTTTTCTGTTTCTAGTAAATCTGGCCAAAAGTTTGCAATTTTATGTATCTTTTCAAAGAACCAACATTTCAAAGAACCAACATTTCATTAATCTTCCAAATGGTTCTTTTGTTCTCAATTTCATTTCATTCTGATCTAATTTTGGTTAATTTTCTTCTGAGTTTGGTAGGATTGCTCTTTGTTTTCTAGTTCTTTGAGATGAATCATTAGATTGATAATTTGTGCTCTTTCAGACTTCTGGATGAGGGCATTTAATGCAGCAAATTTTCCTCTTAGGATTACTCTTGCAGTATCTCACAGCTTTGATAAATTGTGGCTTCATTATTGTTTTGTTCAAGGAAATCAGTAGCCTTAATATACTGCCAGCAACAAGCAAGCTGAGAATCAAATCAAAGATACAATGCCCTTCACAATAGCATCAAAGAAAATTAAATACCTTGGAACTTACTTAATAAAGGACGTAAAGGATCCCTATAGAGAGAACTACAAAACACTGATAAAAGAGATAGCAGAGTATAATAACAGAAGGAAGAACATACCATGTTCATGGTTGGGGAAAAAAATTAACATTGTTAAAATGTCTATACTACCTATAGTAACCTGCAGGTTCGATGCAATTCCCATTAAAATGCCAATGTCATACTCTGAAAATCTTTAAGAAACAGTTCTATGTATTGTATGGAGCCAGAAAAAAATTCAAATAACCAACACAATTCTACCAAATAAGAACAAATACAGAGGAATCTCATTATCAGACTTCAGATTATACTGCAAGTCTATAGTGATTGAAACAGCATGGTAATGACATATAAATAGAGACACAGATGTATGGAATAGAGCAGAGATGAAACCAGTCCTATATAGCCATCTGATCTTTGATAAAGCAACCAAAAGTGTACTTTGGGGACAAGAATTCCTATTTAATAAGTTTGGGCTGAGAGAACTGGCTAGCTATATGTAAAAGGCTAAAACTGGACTCACGTCTTACTACTTATGAACATTCACTCATAATTGATGAAAGATTCAAACCTAAAATATTAAACTATAAAAAATCTAGAAGAAAATGTGGAAAAACTGTTAATGACATCAGTCTTAAGGAAGGCAATTGCAGCAAAAACAAAATAAATAAATGAGACCTGATCAAGTTATAAAGTTTCTACACACCTAAGGACACAATCAACAAAGCAAAGAGACAAGCTTCATAATGAGAGAAGAAATATTCATGATACAAATCCAATATGGGCTAATAACCACAATCTATAAAGAACTCAAGCAAATCAACAAAAAAAGAGCAAACAAATCCCATCAATATCTGGGCAAGAGACATGAACAGAAACTTTTCTCATAAAGACAGAGAGAGAGCCAACAAACTCATGAGAAAATGCTCATTATCTCTACTTATTAGAGAAATGCAAATCAAAATCACTTCAAGATATCATATAACCCCTATGACAATGGCTTTCAACACAAGATCCCACATCAACAGATGTCAATGTGAGTGCAGAGAGAAAGGAACACTCCTGCATTGTCAGTGGGACTGCAGCCTTTATGGAAATAAGTACAGAGAGTCCTCAAAGAACTAAAAGTAGACCTTTCTTTTGATCCTGCAATTGTATTACTAGGTGTGTACCTAAAAGGAAAATTATCATTTTACCATAAGGACATATGCCCTCAACTATTTACAGCAGCCCAATTTACTATTGCAAATACATGGAAACAACACAAGAGCCCTTCAACACATGAATGATTTAATAAACTGTAGTATACATATATCATGGATTACTAGTCAGCTATAAAAAAAGGTGGAGATTTTTGTATTCTTTGTTACAGCTTGGATGAATTTGGAAAGTACTCTCCTAAGTGTCATGAGTATGGGGAAACAAGCATCAAATGTACTTGATACGAATGTGAAACTTGTAAATTACAACAACATGCTCACATGAAAGAAAACCTCAGTTAAATCTATAAAGGGGGAGAAGGAGATCTTTGGGTTCCTTCCTGGTGGGAACAATATGTGGGTGTATGGCACATTTCTATGTGAAAGACAGCACTACAACTTAAACTATACCTTACAAATTGACACTATATGACCAAATATTGTCATTTGTATGCGCCCTGATATTATTTGGAAATAAAAAATATATATACAAGATGACAAACAGTACACATAACAACTACAAGATTATGCTTGTAATTGTGCTGTATAAAAATGATGATTTATCATTAATATTAATACCATGTTAAGGGACATAAAAGTAAGGTCATTTCTATTCATGTGTCTGGGATAATGGGAAAAATTTTCTCTTAAGAGGAGTTTTCAAGAGGAATCAGATAGTTAAACATACTCACATTCACAAGGAATGGGTAACTCAGTAGATCCAAATAAAAAAGAGTTCATATTATATGAGGTCTGAAAAGCAAAATTGATGATATAACACATTTATAAGCTCAATATTTTGAGAGAGGAAAACAGGAAAGTCTCATTTTCAATGAAAATTTGCTAGTGGCAAATCTTGAAAAAGATTTTGAACTTAAAGTATATTTTCAATTCAAGCTCAAACATATTGTAGCAAGCCAGAAGTTTGGAGAATATTTAAATTTCCTGTGTGGAATGACTTTGAGGGATAGGTAACAGGAGAATCTCATCTCTCACAGAAAGAAAAATATTCAGTAAAGGGGGAGAGAGTTACACATGGAAGAGGAATCTCCTCAGGTTGAGGCCATCTGTGAGGTGGAGAGGGAGTGCCAAGCCTGGCAGGCTGTGGGCATGGACAGGTGTCCTGGCCATCTGGCCCCTCTGGGGAGAACAGGAAGGCAGCATTCCATTGGTGAGTTTGTTAAACAGAAAACAACAATATCTGCAAAATCGACCCAAGAATCTGAATTGTTCTGGATGACAAAAGAATAGAGGTGTACAAGGCAAATTGCCTCCACTCAGCCAGGTGTCACATTTGAAATCAAGGGACCATGTAGTCAGGAGTTTTCCTTCACAAATTGATGATTCTTTAGAAATCATGTACCATGATAATGAGATATTTTCAGATTATGGACTTTATTATAAATATTTTTCATATACTATAGGCAGTTTGATTGAGGAATTTCAACTCCTTGAGATAAAAAGAAAAGATGCCAAAGGTTATATTTTATATTTATAAAGGTGGGAATAGAAGAGAAAAGTGAACAATCTGGTTATATTTCTAGCCTCTCAGACAGTTATACCAAGATCCTTTCCTTCATACAAGCTGTCTGACTCAAGAGAAGAACTGTGCAGAAGCTGTGGTTCTACAGCTCCAAAGATGATCTTCCAAGGAAACAAAATACTGGGGCTCTCCATGTCCTTGTAGGCACACCTCTGGGTCTCATTTCATGACTTAAGAAGGGGATCAATGAGGGAGCACTCTCAGGGCTGAGCTCCACATAGGGAAGGCCACAGTGGGGGACAGTACAGTTCCTATTCTCTCTCCAATGACAGCTGTGGCTTTCCTCTGAACTTGGAAGGTCGTCACTTTAAATCTTGAGTCTTAAACTATATAGACTCTCCTGAATGTTTCCTGACAAATGTGGATTGTCTCACCAGGCACTCCTTGCTAGCACATCACTTTTGTTTAGAACAGTGACTAACACACAGGAAAAGACCTGAAAGAAAATAAAAGGAAAACACAGACCTGGCAACTCCACCTTTAGCTAACTGTGTCACTTTGTGTGAGCCATTTTACCTCTGAACCTCAGTTTCCTCATCTATAAAAAGGGACTGTTGAACAATGTTTCTTCAACTATGAAACTACTGCCTCTTCAGATTAAATTACAGTGTAAATATACAATATGGCAAAGGATAAGTTGCATTTATACATAACAGAGGAGGCCTGTACTTCAGCAGTCACACTTCATTGAAAGTCTGTGCCCCAAGGAATTGCTCATTTTAAGAGTCAAACTAACTACATTGATTTGCAATCTGGCAGTGTTACTTAGACTATCTATATCTCCTTATACTGCATTGGTCTACACAGAACTAGAAAATATGTTAAAGATAAAGTTTGAAACTGATATGTGGAATACTTTGTTTTGTAATTTTCTTTTCAACCTAAAAGAGCAAGTGTAATAAGTTGAAATTTTGTATAAGTAAATTAATTTCCACATGAATGGAGTCCCTATTCAGTAAACGGTGCTGAGAGAACTGGTTAGCCACACATGAACTGGTTAGCCACACAGCTCTCACCACTTACAAAATTAACTCACAATACATACAAGATTTAAATCTTTCACTTCTGTTTATGTGTGAAGTAAAATCTTTTACGTCTATTGTGTGGTGAAGTATGTTTATAGATTTGCATATGCTGAACTAGATTTGTATTCCTGGGATGAAGTCCACCTAGTCATGATAAATTATTTTTGGTGTAATCAGCTGAATTCTGTTTGTGAAGATTTTATTGAGTATTTTTGCATCAGTATTCATTAGTGATATTGGTCTGTAGTTTTCTTTTTTTGTTGGGTCCTTCCCTGGTTTTGGTATCAGGGCGATGTTTGCTTTGCAGAAGGTCTTTCTTTCTTTCTTTCACAGTGTTTTGGAATAGATTCTTCACTATATAGACAATCTCTTCTCTCAATGTTTGGTAGATTTATGGTATAAAACTGTCTGGTCAAGGACTTTTTATTACTGGAAAAATTTTCAACTTTTTGTTGTTTCAAATTTGGTGCTTGATATTAGTCTGTTCAAGAGTTCTATTTCTTCCTGGTTGAGTTTAGGGAGGAAGTATGATTCTAGTAATTTTTCCATTTCCTCCATGTTTTCAAATTTCTGAGCATAGAGATTTTTCTAGTATATAGTGATGATACTTTGTATTTATGTGGTACCTGTTTTTACTTTCCCTTTTTTGTTACTGATTGAGCTAATAAGACATTGTACTCTTTTGTTTCTGATTAAACTGGCCCAGAGTTTATCTATTTTGTTTATATGTATTTTTTTAAGAACCAACTTTTTGCTTCATTAATCTTTTGAATGTTCCTTTTGTTCTTGATTTCATTTAGTTCTGTTCTGATTTTGGTTATTTCTTTTCTTTTGCTGGGTTTTAGATTGGATTGTTCTTCCCTTTTTAGTTCCTTGAAATAATTCATTAGATTGTTGATTTGTTCTCTTTCTGATTTCTGCTGTGGGCATTTAGTGCAGTAATTTTCCCTCTTAGGACTGTTTTTGCAGGATCTCACAGGCTTTGATAGCTCATGGCTTCATTGCCACTTTGGTTAAATAATCTAATGATTTCTTGTTTCATATCCTCCTTGACCTAGCTATTGTTCAGCATTAAATTGTCTAGTTTCCATGACTTTTTGTGGGGATGAGTGTAAATCTAAGACATGAAATTATAAAAACCCTAGAATAAAATGTGGAAAAAAACTCTTAATCTTATTGGCCTAGGGAAATAATTTATGGAAAAGACTCTACTGGCAATTGCAGTAACAACAAATATAAATAAATTGGACCTGATTAAGTTGAGAAGTTTCTGCTCGGTTAAGGACACAATCAACAAAGCAAAGAAGTGACCTGCAGAATGGGAGAAGATGTGCTTAGCACATGACAAGTAACCAGAGTCTACAAAGAATACAACCAAATCAACTAGAAAGGGGCAAACAAGCCCAGTAAAAACTGGTCAAGAGACATGAGAAGAAACTTTTGTCCTAAGGACAAATGGCCAACAAACACAGGAAAAAATGCTCATCAGCCCTCATAATCAGAGAATTGCAAATCGAAATCACTTTGAGATATCACTTAACCCCAGAGAGAATGGTCCACATCATAAGGTCCCAAAGCAAGAGATATTGGCATGAGTGCAGAGAGAAAGGAACATCCCTACACCATTGGTGGGACTACAAATGAATATATCCTTTATGGAAAAAAGTATGGAGATTCTTCAAAGAACTGAAGGTAGAACTACCATTTGATCCTGCCATCCCATTACTAGGTATCTACCCAAAAGAAAAAAGATATTTTACCATAAGGACATTTGCACTTGGATGTTCACAGCAACACTTGACAATTTTAAAGATGTAGCAACAACCTAAGTGCCCTTCACCACGTGAATGGACTAGTAAACTGTGGTATATGTATACTATGGAAGACTATTCAGCCATAAAAAGATGATATCTTTTCTAACAACGTGGATGGCTTGGGGAACATTCTCCAAAACAAAGTACCATGAGAATCAAAAAACAAGCATCGCACGTACTCAGTACTAAATCAGAACTAGTAGAAAAACAACTACAGACTCACATGAGAGAAACACTCAGTTAAAGTAGGGGTGGGTGGAGGGGCTGAGTAAATTCCCACCCAGCAGGTCCATTGTGTGGACGTAGTGCACACTTCCTGGGCGAAGGACCCACCTACAACTTGGACTTAAACCTTAAAAAAGCAAACTACATAACCTAATCATGTGAGTCTGAAATAAAGTATCAGAAGAAATGAAAAGAAGCAGAAAATCAAAAGAAAGGTAACTATGAGAACTGGATTCTCTCTCTACCTCGTGGGAAGCGCAGTAATTGGGGCATCAGGCTTTTCCCCAGAGCATAGAATAAGTCTCCAAGATGAACATGTCTTTATATTAAAGGATGGAAATATCTACACAATATCTGAGTTGCATAAAATAGTTTTCTTATTTCATTAAACATTGTTTACTAGGCCCAGAATCAAATTTGCCAAGTCTCAATAATGAGTTTGCCAAGCAGACAATAATTGTAAATTTGTTCTATAGCAAATTATTCTAAACCATGTTGGCTATAAATTGTTTGCTTTACAAATGTGGTAGGATGGATAACCAGAACCAATAAGACTCATATGGAATAAGCACTTCAATGCAGCAGCAATAATTACTTAAATCTGAGATATCATCAGTTTGACTAATAGTTTTCTAAGTGTGAAGGCTGCTGTCAGTTTCAGGCTTACATTTGTATTGCAAACTGCTATTTTTCTAGTCTTAAAGACAAATTCATGCCAGAACAACTTTCTTGACAGAATAACAGAAATTGATATAAGAAGAAATTAGTTATAGTCTCTCATTATTATCAACATATAATTAGTTTCTATTACACAGGCTTAAGAAACATGATGCTCTGTACTTTGGGGTCATTATGTAAAAGACATAAGAATAATTAGTTTTCAAACAATTTTAATAGATAATGTTAACATTTATCTGTATATCTTCTGCTATTAGTGCTGTCCTCGACATTAGGCCTTAATAAATGTTTATTAAATGCTAACTATAAGTAAGGTTTTCCTGAACTGCCAGAATCTTGAAAATACATATTATAATTATTTTATCATTTTAAATAGGTCTGCCACTTGCGTAAAACAGAACTGTGAACAATTGTTCTGAGTTTATATTGAATATATTATTTACTGCTAAAACTTCATGTTGGAATAAAATTTCTGGATTTAAGTTTCTTTGCAAACCATTATTTCTTACATGTAATTTCTGTTGTAAACATATCTTTGCTCTTTTGAGATCCCAGTTGAGTTGAATGCTGGATACGTTTATGTTTATGATTTCTTTTCTCCTGATAGAGGGTCACTTTAAAAACTGGGAATAATTCATGGGGGCATTTTCTGTGTTCTTGACATTTTTCTTCTGTCTAGTGAGACTCTGTAACATTTGAAAGTATTGTTCTTTATTTCCTCCTGGGTGGTAAAGGTTGAAGTTAAATGTTTTTGATAAGTTCACAAGAGTAATTTACCAACTATCAAAGTGTCCTCAAAACTTATGTCCATTTTAGCATGCTCCAAGTGAAGAAAAAAGAGTTGGCAAAATGAAATGCCAAATTTGTCTGTAGTAGTTTCTTGAGATTTGATCTCCAGAAATGTGTGTCCACAACTTCATTCACTCCAGTAGTGCCATTAAGAATGTTTTCAGATCTCTCATTTACTATTATTTCCTTATTTTTTCTTAAAATTAACTTACTTTTAAAAAGTCAATTCATTTTTTAAAAGAAATGCTATAATACTATCACAAAATAAAATAGGATTATTTGTTATTAATAGAAGTAGAAGTAGTTGTTAATAAAGAATAAAAATAAAAACTATAAAAAATCTGTTGCATTCTAGATGGATACCATTAACTCTGATGGTTTCATGCTTGAACCCTTTCATCATTAAAAAGTTAAATTAGTAATCTGAGGCATAGATTTGAGTCAATGTTATTTAATTCCATGGGCATTTATGCCTAAACTTATCTCAAATGCTACCAGTTGTATCCTATTACACACAATGGAAATACTGTTCTAGGTAACGCCTTTTAAAATCACCAAACAATTCATAAAGGATGCTATAATGCATCAAATTACAGCTCCTCCATATGACAGAAAGTTCCACTCCACGTTCTACTCCGTTCTTTTTCTTCTTTCTTTTCCTGCTCATAATAGCATGCCTTATTCCCACTTCTTTTAAGAAACAAAGTCAAAGGAACACAAAGCTCAGCATTCTTTTGGGGAATGGTAATACAGGTAGAAAGTAAAGACTGAGTAGGCAGTTAGTAATAATTTAATGTCAAAAATAACTATGTGAAGTTATGTGAACAACTATGTCAACAAAACAGTATATGTGAAAAAGAAGCTATAGGTCCTACAATGATCTAGTTAGGCTTGAATAATGCTTTTGATTTTTGTCGCATATGACATTACTATTAAAACTTAGATTAATAAATGACAGAATCAATCAAAGAAAGGATTTAAAATGGCATTTCAAGCTATTAAAATTTTTACAGTTAAAAAATAATTTAAATCAAATTTTTAAAGGAGAGTAAATTGAACCACATTTTTAATGTCTTGGATAATAGTAAGGCAAGTGACAATATAAAAATAATTAGACATTTTTAATGTCTTGGATAATAGTAAGGCAAGTGACAATATAAAAATAATTAGAGGAATTACTTCTCATTTACAGGTTAAGATTCAGAAGAAATAAAGTGAAAAACAAAAAATATAACAATTCCACAAAAAAATATGAGAATAAATGTATTAGGAAACGATGTAAAGCCCAAGAAACCCCAAGTAGGAAATGAATAAATAGTATGATTTTATTTTAAAATCTTACTTTCAAATGGGACTATAGTGATGAGATCATTACATATAAGATCTAAGAGGTAACTATTGCTGTTTTGTTCAATGATGGTTGGATATTATAATAGCATCAATTATATTGTGACCCTCACTTAGGGTAATGTTCTCCAGTCCCATCCAAGTTGCTGCAAATGACTCTGTTTTATTCCTTTTTCTGTCTGAGTCATGATCTCTGAATGGTACAAAAAAAAAAAGTTGTTAAAGAAAAGTAACTAATGTGAATAAAAAGGAAAACTGGTAAACTAGATTCCAGGAGGATAAGAAAAAGGAGTTGAAAAGATTTACTCTTTAATCTGAAGAAGCAATGTCTGAAATGAAATTTAATTCCTTCCGAATTTAAATTTCTATAACATAATTTGTCTATCATAATTTTCGCATGAAAGTAAGAAAAAGTTTCATGAGATGAAAAAAGTCCATAATTATTTTCCTAATATTTAGGATTAATAAACAGGCAAATATAGTTTATGAGCAAACTAGCTGTTGTAGACATATAAAAAATGCAAATTATAATTTTAAGCAAAATCCATCCATTAGTTAAATATGTTCTATGAAAGTAACATAATTACAGCATATTGCTTTTGAATTATCTGTTAGAAAACGTAGAATAATTGTATTTCTTATAACATTTATATGTTATTACCATAATACTACAGAAAAGGTTTTTTAAAAAAGGTATAATCCTGATTCTTTCTGTACCAATTCTTTGATCATAAATTAAAACTCAGCACTTTAAGAATTTAATGGGCAAGGCATATAATTCTAAAGATAGTTTTTACTTTACAAGGCAACTAAATAGTGAATTAAATAAATTAAGTTAGTATTAACTGAACCTATTCTATGGATATAGCTTGAAAGAAAATAATTTACCCTGAAATCTAAACAAAGTTGCTTGATACAAGGTATTCCATTTCATATAATCTGAATGTCAATCAGATTTGTGTCAAAAACTTGAGTGGATTACAAGTTTTAACTGATGAGAGTTATATTGACTAGCTCTAAACATGTGTCTTAAAACAGTAATTCTTTACTTCTCTTATAGTTTCCAGAGAATAGTAATTTAAGTTCATCTTTGAGCAATTTTGGCCTGGGTTCTCTCGCAAGATACCTCTCAGATGTCACCTGAGGCTACAGTCAACTGAAGGCAAGTTGAGTCTGGGAAGTTTATTTACAAGGGGGTTCCCTTAGCCTTACTGGCAGGTTGGTGCTGGCTGTTGGTGGAAAGCCTCACTTTTTCTCCAGTGTGTATCTTTATAAGGCTGCCTACCTGTTCTCACCAAGTGATGCCTCACTTCTTCCGGAGAAAGCAATCCACGTGCCCAAGGTATAAGCCATAATGTCTTTTACTAACGAGATTTAGATGTCATGTGCCACTTTCACTGCATTCCGTTAGTCTCACAATCCAGCCCTAATTCGGTGTGGAATGGTCCCCACAAAGGGGTGAATATCAAGAAGCAAGGATCGCTGGATGTCACCTTGGAGACTGGCAACCACAGTATTTTAAGTATGTTGGATTACTTTCAAGGACAAAAATTATTAATTAAAAAAAAAAAAGAATTCCTGTATTTTAGAATAAACCTTGAGGTTTTATTTATAATTTGGCTCTATCTGCTCATTTAATTACATACCAACAGATAAACTTGTTTTCTTGCTATCCCTTAAGTATGGCATTTTTATTTTCTACTGTGTAACTGTGATCATGTTATTTTTATTTATTTTTTTTAATTTAGTAAATACCCTAAAGAATAGGAACAAATTTTCTTTCTTTGAAACTCAAGTTTACCACCTGCATGAAGCTTTAGTTATTAGTCTTATTTATAATGACTATCCTCTCCCCAGAATTCTTATACATACAATTCAAAAACCCCACAATTGAATCTTTTTCATGCATTTGACACAGACCATTACTAGGTGATGACATAAATATTATTTATTTTCCTTACCAATGTGGATAATTATATATCTTATATTCATAATGCTATTAGTTAGCATGTTTTGCAGGTATATTTTTAAAGTCACCGAATGTAAAGTTTTTTGTTTTTTTTAATAGCACCTTAAAATGCACATTTTTTTTTGTGAACAAAATATTCTTCAGAGATTAATTAGATTTTGGAAGTTAATACTCAATTTTTTTAAAAATCACAGAATAAAAAATCTATTTCTTTCTTAAGCTTTTCAATTTATAAATGCTATTATATTATTATATTTATGAATATAGCACATTTAGCAATCATTTTAGGAATCCTTTAAAATTCAATGCCATTTATATATTTTAGTAATTAAACTTCTGTAAGTATTTAAAACTCCATTGTACACTGAAAATAGTTATCATGTGCCACTTTTCCTACTTTTTAGGGTTTTGTGGAAATAACTTTGTAAACTCTCAATTAATACATAAATATGACATTTTTATCAAATTATAAAGTCAGACATGAATATTGAAATGATTCTTTAGAGAACAAAGCACATGGCTTTGTTCATAAATCCTTTCAATAAATGTTTGACCAATTTTCAAAATGATTAAAAATTTTTAAAAAGTACTTCTACTTTGAATTAGATAGGGATTGGGGAAAGTCAAATTTAAATGAAATTAACGTCCTCAGGAGGAGTTACACATTGCTGCAACTAATAATAGCCTGCTTTATGCACCAGGATGAATACTAAGTAAGCTTCAATTTGGACTTTAGAGGACAGGTTCAAGCTTCAGGACCCCAAAGAGACCAGGGATCTTGAGCAAAGCTAGACATAAATTCTTGTGGTCAGTCTTTAATCTAGGACAATAAACAAATTAGCCAGTGTATAACTAATTAAAAATAATGAATGCCTCTAATTGCTAAAATAATTTGAAGCAGTGACATTTCAAAAAGCTATCTCGCTGCAAGAGGACAAGCCTTAGCCTTAGCAGTCTTACATGGTAGCCTTCTAATCTTAAATAAATAAGGTTTAATGAGAAATTAAATTCAGAAGAATAACAATGGAATTGAGAGGAATTTTTTTTTTTTTTTTACACAGAGTCTCACTATGTCACCCTTGGTAGAGTGCTGTGGCATCACAGTTCACAGCAACCTCCAACTCTTGGGCTTAAGTGATTCTCTTGTCTCAGCCTCCCAAGTAGCTGGGACTACAGGTGCCCACCACAACACCCAGCTACAGAGGAATTGATAATAGCTAAATTAGAGCTTAAAAGTGTATAATGTATCTTCTCTATTCATAGAGATTCCTTCTAGAGATGTGGGAAACAGTCTATCCACAAATAGTGTCTAATGTCAGTTCATATATTTATAAATATACCAGATAGACAAGGGGAGTATGTCAAAGGTGACCGTTGCAATAGTTAGCACTGAGGTATGCAGCACTTTTTCTAGGATCAGTTCTCCAACTTCATTGTCCAACCTTGTATCAATGGTCACTATAATTGTGAATGTCTTAATTTCTAAACATAGAGATTTTATTGTTCTAATTATAATATTGATTATAGAATATATAATTACATAATACTCGGAAAATACACATTCAGGTCTTTAGTTGATTTTCAAATGAAATGTTAGTGCAAGATACATAGCAGATTGTGTGAGCACTAAGGGTTTAATCAGTATCTAGATATGCTAAATAACAAAATAGATGCAACAAATAACCATGTGCAGATTTTCAAGTAAAATATCTAAAACCTGTTTCTGTGGACCCTTGAAACCCTTAACCTACTCCTTAACATAAAATGATTCAAAATATGTGTGTTGAGAGGGGGAAGAGAGAGATTATTTGAGAAGAAGTTGTCTTTGCACAATACTGTGTTTTGAGTCGCATCTCCACTTCTTCTATGAAGAAAGGCTCATCTTCACCCTCAGTTCAACCTAACTTCTATATGTAATCCCGACAGTAGAAAGGCACAGTGGCCTAGGCTCTGACTTACAACGGGGAGATCCAGAGAATGAAGGATTGCTGCCTCGCTGCTCTATTACAGGATCAGGAGAGTTGTTAGGGGAAGAGATGTGTGACTGCTTCCCACTGACCAGATGAAGAAGAGAGAAAATGAAAGCAAGTGGGCTTGGGGTTATACTGAGTTTCCTATCCCTTCAGGCTTCGAGAGAATGGGGCCATCAAGAAGCTCTGGGTCCACACAGGATGACCAGTGCTTTGGGAACAATAAGTAGTCAGAGAACTCCCTGAATAAGGATCCATCCTGGTGAGCCAAGGAACTGCAAGGGAGAGAGGTCCAAGAAACACCTTGGAAGAACCCATGAAAATTCGCAATTCAGCAGTTGGCTTTACACCTGCAGGCTGTGGGCACAGCTATGGTGCCAGGTCAACTATTAATAGTATCCTTCATTCAACCTCTCCCTCCTCCTTTACTCTGCTCCTAGCATGGAGGGTCAGGAAACCAGAGAGCTGAAGAGGGAACAGGGAAGCAGAAAAATAAGATAACCAGTAAAGAAGCCACTTCATTGAATCATATCCCATATTGGCATGGCCTATGGGAGAGAAGTTTTCATTATTATTTTGGCTTGTACATTCTAATTTTGTATTGATAGACTTGGTGAGTTTAGTTGTCCACAAAACTGTCCACCTCTTAAGGGAGAGCAAGAAAGTCATGAACCTCCAATACTGTCATCAAAATGAAATGTTTATATTCCTCAATTTGATATGAAAATGATGGTAGGAAACAAAAATAGAATGAAATTTTAATCATATTTTATGATTTGTGGCTTCTATGTTTTTAAAATCATTTTCTAAGTCTTATGCTTTCTTACGGCTAGGAAATGATGGCAGTAATCAGTGCTAAGTTAATTGTTTATAGCTATTTTAGTAACAGCATTCCTTTTTTATGGAAAACGGAAAAATGTGGTGACTGTAGGTCTTTGAAATTCTGAGATTGAGCTATCCAGCCTAATGAATTGTAGGAAATGGCCCTGAGAACTCTGTTGTTTTTTTTTTTTTTTTCCAATATCAATTGAGCAACCACAAACAAGGTGACAGCTTTGCAAATTGCATACAAAATGCTTAGAGATGAAACCCTGTAGCTACTGTAAAATGAATGAAAGAAGTAACTCAAATGCCCAGGGGCTGGGTAGAGAGGAAAATGAGGATCAATGATAGATAGTCTAAGTGCAGATATGGTTGTAGGAAAAAGCAGATTTCTCAGCGTGAAGGGGAACTTACTACTCAGGTTTAACTGAATGAATCACGATGGAACATGAGGCCCACAGTTGCCAGCAAAATCGACAAATATTTTCTGTCATCGTTGTTTTGTGATTTTCCAAATATTTAACTATATCCTAAAACATACATTTGGGGTGTTCTATATTTGGTGTGGCCAAACATATAACCCCCATAGGTTATATGTCAAATGTGACTGGTTTTTAAATTCTGTGATAGAAGCTGTTAAATTCATCCTGTATCTTGCCTCAATTTATTAATAATCTGAGGGTATGAACCAGCTGACAAATTTCAGTCCATCGTTTCCCAATATTAGAAGTTGTCCTGCACAGCTAGCCCAGATTCATAATATCACAGCTTCACCCTTTCTTTCTATGCTCACAAATTCTACTCATTTAACCCTTCCAACCTCCGTACACTGACTCTTCTAACTCTTCACAGTTACCCAGGAACCAGAAATTTTTGTGTTTGTATTATCAAACACATCCTGAGTCCACTTGAAACTTTGATAAGAATACTGTAGCAGTTTCCCTCATTAAACTATTATTAAAGGTTAATTTTCTTGAGTAGCTTATAATGTAAAAGGCCAGGATCTTTCAGGGTTAAAAAACAAAACAAACAAACAAACAAAAAAAAAAAAAAACCAAAAAGAGATTAACAGTAGAATTGAAAGCAGTCAGTGTGGTCATATAATGAGTAAGGGATTAAGGGGTGCCCTTTGACATGGTCACATAAAGCTGGAATCTAAGCTCATGTGCCTACAGAGATTTCAGTACTTCAGCTAGCTTAGATCTTAGCCAAATCTTCCCTTGGCCAAATTTATCCTAAATTAGTATAAGCAACCCCCCCACCCCCTTTTTAAAAATTTAGATTAACTGAACTCTTACCAAAATTTTTCCTGAAAGTATAAGACTCCAACACTTACTTTGACAGGTAAATACCTCTGCTTACCTTATAGGAAAAAGAACTGGCAAGAGCTTTAATGGCAAAGAGAGAGAACTCCACTGGGCACTGTCTTGGTCAGAGGGTGGGATGCTCTTCCAGAATCTTTACAGCATCCACCGAGTCTCCCATCTCCCTGTCCCAGCCTTCTGAGGCCACTTCTCTGCTTCTTCCAGCCCCTACCACTTTCTCAATGTCTTTTAACCTCATCTTTATGCTTTGTCTTTTTCTGTATGTTACTGAATTTCTCTCCCTTCTCTCTCTCCAAGTCTTTATTTTAATTTCAGCGCCACTCCCATCAAATATCTCCAACTTCCATGCAAATGAGACCACAGGGAAAAATGGAAAACATGTTTTTCTTGACAGGTACTACAAAAGAAAGATGTGTGGCAAAGAGTTATCCTTTTACATGCAAAGCAGACACTTTCCAATAGCTGTACCTGAAAATCTCTAACGGAAATAAACATTGGGGTCTAGAATGCAGCTTGGTGCTCCAGAATGAGCCTACCGGGAGATGAAGAATGAAAGTCAGGCAAGGTAACTTCAGGTTCCACATATAGTATAATAATTACTACACCAACATCAGAGTGTCCAGGTCTGAGAGAAATCTTCCCTATAATTCAATCAAACCACACTCATTTTATAAATGGGGAGCATAAAGGCCTGAGAGGTTAATTTTGTCTATGTCACACAGCAAGCTTTGGCCCCTGGTAACTAAGACTAATGGCTCTTGGCCCTGACGTTGCTGCACTCTCCACTGCTCGGTGCTGTCTTGTGACACCAGGCAGAGCTCTGTGGAAAATCCGAGAAAGGTGTTATGCTGCCAAATACGTTCTTCTTCTTTTTTAAAGCTAACATATCCTTTCTTTTATGTACTACATGATAGTCTGAAAAATAGTATACATATTGTAGGAATTTTTTTATCTTCATTTGACAAGGAATAAATTTCATGTCACCCCCATAAGAGACATTTTGATTATTTGCAAATCTGTGACATTTGGGGAACTGAATTATCTGACACCTTTGCTTCTGCACAAGTTTAGAATAAAATTAATTACTCGATATAGTGACCTGAGACTGCAGGATCAGAGAGGCAACTTTGTACCCAATGTGTCATCACAAACTGAATTTCTGTAATTTCACATTCTATCCTGGGGGCTGGGGACCAATCTGATTTAAATGGTTCTGAATTACCTGATGAATTATAGGACATTAATTTTTTTTTTTTGTGAGCGAGATGTTGGAATGATTTCACACTTGCACTCAGATACTCATGTCCTTCTGGTATGGTGAGACAGTTGCTGTAATTCATAGTTAAGTGTTCTCTACTGTTCATATAACACTGAGATGGCAGGTCGACTTCATAACGCAAATCAACTGAAGCCAGACAACCAAGAGCATAACCCAAAATGACACTTCCAGCTTTCCCACTACACAGGCCAAGGGGAAAAAATAAATATTACCCTCAAATAGTTGAGAACAAAGTCAGAAATACCTTGGGTATTTTCAATTTTGCTGAGTTTTGAGGGAATGTAGTTCCTCAAAAGCAGTAGTAAAGCAAGGCCTAGTTACGAAATATCTCCTCTATGCTCAAAGATGGGTCCTGGGGAGAAAAACAAGTTTTTGCGCCCAAGAGACGTAGGTGGTAATAGGTGTTTAAATGATTCTTTCTTCTATTTTGTAAACCTATTGAGTTTTTAACTTTTTTGGTAGAAAACTTGTACCTAACAAAGGAGGCTATCAGAAAATGAGAAGGGAAAGAAGAAAAATAAGAAAAAGCTCACTAATTCACATGATTTCATTATTCTAATCCCAAGAATGCATCTGCTATTAATACATCTTTACATTAGCTAATTATGTGCATTTGAAAAGGGGAGTCCCACTTTTAAAAAACTGAGTTTGCAGGGACAGAGATAATTGGAAAGTCACTTCACCTGATGGAACGTAGTAGTTATCACGTGCCTTTGAGCTAAGAATGCAGGGCTGGCTTCTGCACCCTGGGGAGAGTGTCTAAGAGCTCAGCATTTATGCTCTCACACTTGCCAGACACCCTAGGAGAGCAATTTTACAGTTCTACCACAAAAAAGCATTTCTTTTCCCACTTCATTTAAAAATAAATTTAATGTGTGATCCCAATGGTTGTCTGTGTT
The DNA here is from genome assembly GCA_963574355.1 of Loris lydekkerianus. NCBI lineage: Eukaryota > Metazoa > Chordata > Mammalia > Primates > Lorisidae > Loris > Loris lydekkerianus. The sequence continues at coordinate 40,809 of CAUYPK010004578.1, forward strand.
TTGCGTATGTGATTTTTATATATGAAGCATTATTTCAACACACGGCCATTTGGATGAGAGCCAAAATAAAAAATATGTTCAGGTAATATGGGTAAAAGAGAAATGCTAGAAGGGCAGTTTAACACTCACCTAGTGGGGAAGAATTCTGAAATTTATGGAGTGGCTTCCTGATATATATATATATCAGTTCTACTATTTTATTTTGTAGGGAGTAATATTATAATTATTTAAATATTTGTTGGTTTGGGATTGGAATGATTAATAACTTGGAACTAAAATATTTTATCTAAAGTATGGGACATGATAAACTCTGGGGCTCTACGTTCTAGATCTCAGCCAAGCTGATGTAACATTTCCCACATACTGGATACTACCTGAGGTGCTTCATGCCTGTTACCGCCTGTGATCCTTCCAATCTTCTACCAGGAAGGATCCTTCCAATCTTCTACTAGGCGGGAACTAAACTCATCTCCAGCTGACACCTGAGGAAGCTAAAAGTTGAGTAACTTGCCCAAGTTCAGACAGCTCATAAGTGACAGAGCTGGAATTTCAACCCTGACAATCTGTCTCCGAAAAAATTATAAAAGTGATACTAAGTGATTAATTCACTAATGGTCATTTCCTCTTTGCTTCTTTCTCCTCCAAGTTCACATTAGCTTCACCAATATTTAGAGCCAAGTATATGATTTTTCCAACCATCATAACAATGGGTAGATAGGCAAATGCCTACAACTCCTTTCAGTCCATCTCCTAAAAATTAATTAAAGCCAGGATGTTAAGATATATTATTGCTAATTAGAAACCCACTTAACGGCATTGTGGTCTTAGTTGTCAATTTGGAAAGATGAAGGTGCAATGAGAGAGAGCAGTGGCTTCTAAGTTACTCAAGTGGCAAGGCTTTTTCTGTATTCTTTTTTTTGTTTTTTTATTTTATTAATTTGTAATTAAAATTGTAACTGTATACATTTATGGGGTATAATGTGATGATTTTATATACAATGTGGAAGGCTTAAATCAAACTGATTAACTGCCATCACCTCACTTACTTTTTTTTTTGGTAAATCCAGGATATGTTATTTTTCTTGACAAGAACATTTTGGTTTGGATGATAGTATACATTAATGCCTAGGTCTAGATTAGTTTCAGCTTCTCTGACACCTTAATTAATATGTACTACCCTTCTTCTTCACTGCAAAATAAAAAAAATGGAAAAGCTTTGATCAGTCTTTTGTTGGATAAGCTTAACAATATTCTAAATAGTCCTGTTCTAAGGCAATCATTAGAATATTCTTTTGCAGAATGCTCAACGTACTGAAGTGTTACTACCCTGGGTGGTAGCAAGCTATAGGGGAAGGTTAAGTGATAAACCACCCTAGTATCACTTCATATTATGTCCAACCTTTTGCTTTTTAATCAGTAAGATGGAGATGATAAAGCTGGTCTAGGACTGTTGTGGAGGAATTAATGTGCGTAAAGTGCCCGGCACAATAAATTATAGATGTTAGCTGATGTTGTGACAGTACTTCTTTGGGTTAACTTGAACCATACCCAATTGTAATCTTCCTTCTCTGGTCTTTGACACAACTAGCGCAGGTTTCAGCTAGAAAATGACTGACTCCCAGATTAAAAAGCAGTCCACATTTTAGATGAGCAGCATACCAAGAAGGAAATCAATGACCTCAGCCTAGTTGACTACTAATCTCACAGTATCATTCATTACTGAGTCTATGCAAATAGGCAAATAATTGCCTTGGAGCAGGACTGTTTAGAATATTGTTAAGCTTATTGAACAAAAGGCCAGTCAAAGCTTTTTCTTTCTTTTTTTTTTTTTTTTTTAAATTTTGCAGGGAAGAGGAATAAGGGCAGTACATATTAATTAGGGTGTCAGTTTCTCTATACCTAGGTATGAATATACATGATCTATACCTAGGTATGAATATACATGATCATCCAAACCAAAATGTTCCCATCAAGAAAAATAACATATATAGTGAAACTGGAGCAGAAAGAGAAGAGGAAATCATTTATGTATTTACTGACTCCATCCCCCTTTGGCCAATATCTGTCTCATAGAGTGCTAATGCACCTTTAGCTCAGGCATTCGGCAATGCCAGGTTCTGAAACACACCTTCATGTGAGAATAGCACCATACGGAAGGCAAGATATATGTATGAAAGTGAGGCAAGGAGCAGTGAGGTTACACCTGTGTGTAGCCGGCTGCCACAGCCAGAATGAAATAAACACAGCTGGAGCCCATGTATGGAAAGGCAGAATGAGTATGTAATACTTGTATGGCAACAGCTTCTACTTGGAGACTAGTTATCTCTACAGATAAATCATTCTTCAAGATGTGATCACTCTATTCAAGTTTAGAAAACTTAGGATCGCCCAAAATTCAGGAACTACATAGTGGCCTTGCTAGATATAATTAATACCACAAATGTTTTCCATGCTGATACTGCTATTGTGTGCAACAGTACAAAACAGATCTTGTTTGCTAACTGGGAAAGCTTCTTCTAACCCCCTTCAGGTATTATTAGCCTAACCTGACAGAACAATAATGACCCACTTGAAGCCAGTAGCAGGAACAAGACACTACACATGAATTGAATATCAATTAGAGTAAATCCTGCTTTCATATGCAATGTTTAGAAAAGTGCATCTCAAATTGTTCTTAAAGAGGAAGTTAAAAAGTGATTACCAAGAAAAAAGAAACATAAGTAACTTGGATTAGCTCATTATTCACAAGTGAAAATATTTTTACTTGAAGCTTAAAATGTAACCTCACAATGGGGGTGGAGGGAAAAGGGCAGGCAATCCTTTAGTTAAATCTTTCTGAAACCCTCCAGTGCTCATCTTTCTTCCTCTCAATTTTCTAAATAATTACAATATATAAGATAAAATTGCCAGATAATTTGTTTCTGACAACTGTTATGAATTGCCTGAAAATAGGACTTCTAGAATGATTACTTTTTCTAGGCAGTGGTCATTAAAAATAAGCAGTGAAGAAAGTGCTAAAAAAAATGGTTTGGGCTGGGAGGCTAAGGTGGCAGGATCCCTTGAGCTCAGGAGTTGGAAACCAGCCTGAGCAAGAGTGAGATCCCATCTCTTTTAAAAATAAAAAAATTAGCCAGCTGTTGTGGTGTGTCCCCGTAGTCCCAGCTACTCAGAAGGCTGACGCCGGAGTATCGCTTGAACCCAGGAGTTTGACGTTGCTGTGAGCTAAGCTGACACTATGGCACTGGAGCCTGGGTGACAGAGTGAGATTCTGTCTCAAAAAAAAAAAAAAAAAAAAAAAAAAAAAATTGATTTGGAGACTAAACACTGCCTTTGTTCCATATTGGTTACTCCTCCTACGATGTGTCACCTGCTTCAGGTAAGAGATACAGCTGTGGATTAAGCTAAATGGAAATGATCTGCTCTGTAACAACTCATACTACCTAAAAGAACAACACAGAAAGTCATGATCTGTGATATTCAATTTTCTCCTAACTTCTATTTTTGTAAACTTTGCTTTTAAAGAAGCCATTTTTGAGATGTTGACTAAGAACTATCTAATCTTCTTGAATATTTCTAAAAAGGCATTACATTAAGTATTTTGTACCAAAAAAGGAGGAGCCAATTCTTTTTTTTTTTTTTTTTTTTGGCTGGGGCCAGGCTCGAACCCACCACCTCTGGTATATGGGGCCAGCGCCTTACTCCTTTGAGCCACAGGTGCCACCCAAGCCAATTACTTCTATTTAGATATTCTTCCAAGGGTAAAGTCATAGCACTTTCTCCTTATAGATTGGTTATAAATTACTGTTATCAGACACAAGGTTTTTTATCTAGTCATATCATCTCTTCTCCTGCTTTTGTTTGAGAATTGACTGACATTTGAGGAGAAAGCTTTTCCCTTGTATTTGGTGCTCACTGTTGTAGCCTGGAATCAAAATAATCCACTTTTTTTCTATGTTAGGCTCTGTAATTTTGACTGTTTATAACCCTTTCATAAGGACAATGTAGAGGGCGGATAAGTGAATGCCATAGAAATAAAAGAAGAAAATAGTAAGAAGGCAGCTATTTAATTAATTTGTGCCTCCATTCAGTTACCTGTGTCTTTATTATGTACTCAGCACCGTTGCTGGGCAAAGAAAGTGATAAATGTGGCTTGCAGCTGCTTGCAGTCTGGTAGAGGAGATGAGACATTCATGCAAATAACTATGGTAGAATGAGAAAAGAAGTGTCGTAAAAGAGTCAGAAGTATTGACATCCAGAAGAGAAATAAATCCTTTCTCTATGATATTAGTGTTACAGTAGGCAAGACTAAGAAATGTTTGAACTCAGGACTAAAGGACCCTCACCCCTCACCATCACCTCTAGCTCCAGTGTCATTCCAACTACCACCAGAAAATTTTAATTTACTGTTGAACATCTCTACTTAAATATCTCATCCGGATTTCAAAATCACCATGTCCAAAATCAAACCTCATTTTTCTCCCTAAACTATCTCCCCCTAGTCTTCCTTACATCTATTTAGAACACATTTTTCTATTTCTAGTATTCTTATAGCCTTATCTCTACTTTTTGGCTAACTTTGTCCACATTTCCAGTCAATATATGTCAAATCGCACATTTTCTTCTTCCTTAAAACTCTTCCCAGATTCTTTTTTTTTTTTTTTTTCATTTTATTGATAGACTTTCAGACTTGAAATGACATTTGAACTAGTTTAACTTCTCTCTCTCCTAGACTAATCCTCTTCAGACTGCTGAAAGATTAATCTTCCCAATTTATAGCCCCAATCATATAATTCTCACACTCAAACACATTTATAGACTCAAACTAATTAACTACATTAGTCGATATTTCTCATCCTGGTATTCAATATCTTCTGAGGATGCATTCCAAATTTATTTCTGAGTCCTTAACTATGCTCGACTAGAGGCCCCTTTTCATTTCTAGACTAGAATGTACTACAGTATAATCAAATCTGTGATTACTTGGCTTATCCTCCTCTCCCTCCCACTTCTAGGGTGAGGGCTGAGTTTTACTGATCTCTGTAAACCTACAATATTTAGCATAGTGTCTGCTTATAATATGTTCTATCAATTTTTTTTTCATGACATTGAATCACTAACATGAACTTCACCACGCAATTAAATCCTTCATCAGATGTCAATAAAAAAGTGGTGTTTCTTCCTGCAAATGCCTAAAACATTTTAATCTTTTCTAAATTAACACAAGGTTCAAAAACCAAATGGCGCTTTAAGAGTAAATGCATATTATTCCCAGGGCCTCCTTCTTCTTAGATTTCTCTTACTAAAGTTCTCTCAGTCCTGACAGTCAAAAGCTCATCCATTGATCTAGACTTAAAAGCCAAGGGGGCTTAAAAGCCACGGTAGGGCTCTGTTCAGTTTTAAACACAATTTAGAAACCTTAGGAAAGAATGACAGTTCCCTTTCAGGAAACTCCCATACATATTTCAACAGAACAGCTTTCCAAATGGGAGCCTGTAAAATATTATACCACCAGCCAAGTAAGAAAAGTCACTCGCTGCCATGCGGAAAGATTTCCGTGATTTTCACAAAGAGCATAAAAGACTATGTTGTATTTATTTAAATCTGAGACTGACAAAACCATCAAGAAAAAAAGAAAAGTAGTCAATTTCTCCAAAAGATTATTATTTAGAAATAAATTACTATGCAAAAAAAGCATATATCTGTTTGACAGCTTGTGAATTTAAAGCAGATGAAATGCCTCCCTCCTCATCTTCAGTAAACAACTCTATTGCCAAAATATGTTAATCACTCTGAGTTTGAGGAACATACAATGCTCTGAAATCAATGTATTTCTGGGACAGTGGGTTGAGGAAAGAACGTACTAAATCAGCTTAGGAAACGCTTCATTTCCTGTGCCCCATCTGCAAGGCCGACACAGGTGCAAGAAAATCATTCATGTGGGTGGGAAAAATCTCTTATCTCTTTCAGTTCCTTCCACTGCACTAATCAGATGGTCAGTTTATGCTCTTAAGGTATAGCTTTCTTTTCTAAGATAAATGCAGTAGTTTTTTTTTCTTTTTTCTTTTTTAAAAAAGATATTGGCCTTAATACATTAGGTTTCTGGCAGAGGTTCAAGGAGATAGTTATTATATAACTGTTGTCTCTGCTCAAATGAGAAATGCATTCTCTATGGATAATTAACAGTTCATTAGAATGATCGCACTTAACTGGTTGGCTTACTCCCAGTGGGCTAATGAGGTTAGTTTTCCCAAAATGACCACAAGAGAACCAGCAAGGCTGTCTCCGGGTACCCTTCCCCCTTGTGTCTTCCTCATGGCAGGGTTTTGCTGGCTACCTCTACTGATCCTGTTCCATCTGATTTTCAAAAAAATGTGTAATCCATTCAGAGTTTAACAGTGCTGGCCAAGTAGCGTAGTCACTGATGCTTGCAGACTAGAAACAGCAAGAAGACTGTCCGAGACTGTCAGTCTTTGTGCTAATCTGACATGTACTTGTGAGCTGCGTGTTTCAAGGCACAGGGATTCCTAGTCCTTTTCCCCACGCTGCTGAAGAGACACTTCTAAGCTAGTGCACTGACTTGTGTGGCACCTCATAAATACTGTGTATTTTAAAAAATCAGGTTCTAGTAACTCTTCTAAGGTAAAATTGCAGTTTTGATACCTGCTGCAACTTAACCCTAGAAAATCCAAAAGTGCCTGCTAATCAAGTGTATGTGATATTGAATTATTTTGGAATTTGTACTAAATTTACATGGATATTCTGAGAAATTGCTGATACAATGTTGTTTTAGGAGGGGTGGACTTATTTCTTCTCATATTATCACTATAAATTAGAATTTTGTAGGTAGCCAGCTTTTCAAAAATAAAATTAGAACTGAGTAGATTTTTTCCCCCGAAACCCCTCAACAGAATCAATCTTTCCAAATGTGCTCTTCTATGATAATTTGTACTTCAGTTTCACACTTACTAAATCTGTCTTGTATTAGAATCACATGCTAATTTCTTCTAATAGCACATTTTACTGTGGGCAAGGACAACCTCACTCATTTTTATATATTTTTTTGCCCTGCCAGTACAGAATAGAAGCATAATAAATATCAAATAAGTTTAATTTCTTATTTTGAATAACACAGAAAGGATTAAAAATTAAACGTAAGTCATTTCTCAAAACTGTGCTTTAACATAGTCAAGGTATATATAGGTACGTATATATTTGTTATTTGAGTTTCTTAACCTGCAGCCAGAGGATAGGGCTTTGAATCCCTAAAACGTTCTGTAAAATATATGTTTATGTTTAGATTATGTGTATTTTATAGCAAAAGTCTATAAACTCTAATCAAGTGACTATTCATCCCGCCCTTTCATTTCCCTAGGCAGCTTTACTTAACCTCTTAATCTATTAGAGCCAAAAGATAGTTGAGATAAATACAGGCTAGCATTTGCAAAACAATATTTCCAATCACATCCTTTCTCCTACTTATGACAAATTTATTTTTTCTAGACTTACATCTCAAGAATACATTTTTAAGAAAGAGCACATTTTTAACCAGCATTTTAGCCTCAGAATTTTATTCTCTAAAAAAGGCATTGTATACTCCAGTCCTTTCCATCAAACAATCTTCGAGGCTGCCGCACCCCAAACATTTTCCTTCCATGGAAGCAAACATCTCTCACGCTTTCTCAACACGCCCCAAGTCAACAGGCAAACATTCAATTCAGTCAGTGATTTGCTGCATGGAATTTTCAGGTGAAGTTTCCCTGACAGTAAACTGAGGCTCGAAGCTCCCAGTACTGAGTTCTAATCCACATCACCAGAAGATAAGAGAAAACGGTACCTTCATTCTCTTCACCACTGCAAAGACTGGACAGAAGGAGAAAAAGAATGGTGACTTGCAGCCGTTCCATGGCTCCCTGGAATCCTCTCGGTGGCTTCTCTCTCTGGAGTCAAGCAGGAACAACTCTGTCCCAGCTTGGCAAGGCCTTGTTAGCGAATGGAAAAGGTATACTGAATGTGAACAGCCACTGCCCATTCCTACTTATTTTGGGGGCTCTGATAAAGAACGGGAGGAAATACATACAGTCCCTTTGGGAGTTCAGCAGAGAGGAGATTTATTGTTTCAGCCCCTTACAGGAACTCTTTTTTTTCCTCTCTCTTCCTTTGGCAGCCACTTATGTTTTTGTTACTACGTTATTTTGTTCTTCTTTAACAGAAAGGTCAGGATGGGTTTTGAACAGAAACAGATCCTTCTTGAGAACGGATTATAAGGCCTTCTAACTTTTGTTTTGAAAGTAAGTTTTGAAGTGGCCTTACAGGGACACTATTAAGCAGCTACTCAGTTCAGATACAGAGGCTTTAACTGCCCAAGAGTTAAATTTTACAGTAAAATCCAAAAGGAATCAACTTTTCTTCTCTCTTTCCAACTTGAAAGTCAGATTAGTGGGGACCACCTTTTGGACACAGTACAAAATCTCATTAAATAGATTATGCTCTGATTTTGACTAAACAAAGACTTTTCAAGGATGTCCAGAGAAGATTTTCAGGATATTTGCAGTAGAATTGAGCAAAGACATGTGAATATCCATTCCTCATTCCTGGTTTTTATTGATGCTTGATAAAGACTAAGGAAAAAAATGCTTACGATACATCACAGGTGTTCTTCTCTAGGACACAGGATTGGAATGGTACTGGGAAGGAATGTCAAATTAGTGAGGTTGGGAGGGATGGATTCCTTAGGACAGGAATACCAACCAGACAGATAATCCATATATCAGGAATCACTTTGATGTCAGTGGTGATTAAAACATGGTGCTAACAATGTCACAACCCTGGACCCAATCCCTGTGTGTGCCAGTAACTTTATACCTTTCCTCAGTCACAGACTTCACATCTAATTTTAGCCAATCACCTTTTCATTTACCTTTAGGAATAAGACCTGCTAGATAATAGCATCAATTGATCAGTGTAGATTCATTTGCCTCACCAAGAAAACTATTAAAAAATTATATCTTGACCTGTTTACAAGCAGGGCACACATTTTACTCCTGCACTGTGCTGAGAAAAACTCCATACAAGAGAGATTAGAGCAAATTAACTGCTCTAAATAGCAAAAGATACTAGCTAGTTTTACCTAAAATTATACCCAGGTTCAGAAGTCCTAAGTTTCTATTTTGTGTGCAAGGAAGACCAAATTGTCCTCATCTAATTGATTTTCTAAAACAGCCTTTGGATTTGGACTTTATTTGGCAAATCTTGGAGAATATAAAGATAGCAATATATGTGAATAGATGACACACGTACTTTCCAGAAATAAACTAGGGTGTGGCTATGTGAAATCATAGGCCAGCACTCACATTGCCTCACTTCCTGCTCTTTGCAGCCTTTTAACATAGAGTTGTTGGCTATGGGGTCATGAGCTATGCTGGCCATGTTCACTTCTACCGGGATTCAATAGCATTTGGATTCTTCAGCCCTAACTGCTATGTATTTCCATCAAGTAGACTGAATACATATTCTAAAAATACTTGAGAATAGAATATCAAGGCTATATAAAAGACAGAAGACCGGGCAGTGCCTATGGCTCAAATGAGTGGGGCACCAGCCCCATATGCTGGAGGTGGTGGGTTCAAACCCAGCCCTGGCCAAAAACTGCAAAAAAAAAAAAAAAAAAAAAAAAAGACAAAAGACCTTCGATATTAAAAAAATAAAGAAAACAACAACTAAGAAAATGCATCTTAATATAGCATCTTTTAAAAAAAGAATAGAAAAAGGAAAAGTAGCGCTAATATTGAGGATCAGCTTTGCCTTACTAAGTCAGAAGGTATTTTTAATTAAAACAGTGGTGATTGCCAGAAAAGACAGACAGATTAATGGCATAGGATAAAACGTACAGACCCAGAAATTTATGTATCACTACCTAAATATATATCTGTATGTGTGCACATAAACATATCTGTGTTCTTGTGTACATGTGGGTAGGGAGATTAGATGTAGGCAAGTTTAACATATAAATGATATGAGTAGAGTATACAGTTAATAAATTATTCTTTGTATAATTTGGTAGCCATCTAAAATAATTTAAAGTTAGCACTCTATTTTACTTCAAATGCCAAAGCAAAATTCTTATATGTTAAAGATTTCGGTGTAAAAGACAAAATCACAAAATGTCAGGACAGAATATTGGTATTGGTAATGATGCATGATTGGGGTGAAGAAGACATTTTATGTATGACATCATAGGCACATAAAAGAAAGACTTGATACATTTGCTTACATAAAAACTAAGAGATTTTTGGCCTCACATGCCATAAGATTAAAAGGCAAATAAAAATGTAAATTTTTTTTAATGTACATGATATTTTATTCTAAACATTTTTATCTTAAAAATCTTCTGATTTAGGAAACATGACAGCTAAAAAATAGGCATAAGAATATAAAAGGAAATGGAAGGTCAACAAAATACGTAACATATATTCCTCTCACGGAAAAGCAAAGAAATAAGTATTCAAATGATGTGACAACATATTTTGTCTTTCAAATATAATTAGGTATATTTTCTGACAATAGCCATTGTTGATGAACGTTCAAAGAAAATTACTATCTTATTCTTGGGTTACGTGACTTGGCAATATACATTAAACTCTTAGAGAGCCATAATTTTTGAACTTGCAATTATATGTTTAGGAACTTAGCCACACATAGAAGACTGAAACTGAACCTGTATCTCTTACCACTTATGAAAATTGACCCTGGCTGGATAAAAGATTTAAATTTAAGACATGAAACAATGAAAATTCTAGAAGAAAGTGTGGGAAAAACTCTTGATCGTATTGGCCTGGGAAAAGAATTTATGAAGAAGACCCTCTTGTCAATTACAACAATACCAAAAATAAATAAATGGGTCATGCAAGCTACAAAACTTGTGCACAGCTAAGGGCATAACAACTAAAGCAAACAGACAACCTTCAGAATGGGATGAAGCTGACAAAGGGCCGATAACTAGAATCTAAGAGAACTCAAACTAATCAATAAGAAAAGAGCAAACACCCTCATTTATAAGTGGGTAAGGGACTTGAACAGAAACTTCTCTGAAAATGACAGGTAAATGGCCAACAAACACATGAAAAAATGCCCATAATCCCTAACCATCAGACAAATACAAATTGGAAACCACTCTGAGATGTTACTAACCCCAGTGAGAACAGCCCATATTACAAAATCCCAAAGCTGCAGATGCCTGCATGGATGTGGAGAGAAGGAACACTTTTACACTGTTGGTGGGATTGTAAACTCATACAACCTCTATGGAAAAATGTATGGAAAATTCTCAAAGTGCTAAAAGTAGATTTTCCAGTTAATTGCATAATCCCATTACTAGGTCTCTACTCAGAAGAAAAAAAAAATCATTTTGCCATAAGGGCATTTGCACTAGAATGTTTATTGCAGCTCATTTCACAATTGCCAAGATTTGGAATCAACCCAAGTGCCTATCTACACAGGAACAGATTAGTAAACTGTGGTATATGTATACCATGGAATACTATTCAGCCATAAAAAGGTGGAGACTTTTGTATTTACCTGCATGGAGTTGAAACACATATCACAAGAATAGAAAAGTAAATATCCAATGAACTAATATGAAGTTCATAGATACTAATATGAAGTTAATAGATAAACAACTATAAACCCACATGATAGAACAACATAATTATATTCAAGTAGGGTAGAAGGGGGTGGAGGAAAGGATAAAGGGGAGGTGGGTAGGGGATTGGTAAGCTTTCACCTATGTGCACAATGCAAGGGCATATAGCACGCCCCCTGGTGAAGACAAATTCAAATTCAAAACCATCTGAGATATCACCTAACCCCAGTGAGAACTACACACTTCCCAATAATGGGTGGAGGCTCAACTACAACTTGAACTTTACCTTAGAAATGTAAACAATGTAGTCTAATCATTTATACTCTCATATTAATCTGAAAAGCAAATATCAAAAAAGAAACATTTTTACTATATATTATAAAAAAGTGAAGATGTTCATTGACCTTTTTTGTTAGAATGGGAGGAGGGAGGGCATTTGGTGAGATCTCATCTGATGTACACAATGCAAGGGTATTCAGCATGACCCCCAGGGGAGGAGCTCCTACAACTTGAACTTCACCTTGGAAGTAAGAACTTTTAACCTAAAAATTTGTTCCCTTATATTAACTTGAAATAAAAAGGTCAAAATATTAATTATTATAGAATAAAATGGAGTATTATTCTGCTACAAAATACTATTAGAGAATTTCTTATAAATATGGAAATATATTCATGATTTTTTTGCATATATTATATATACGTATTGTATGTATGTATATGTATAAACATAGACACATATACATAGAGAAAGGAAAAAAAAAAAATAGAAAATGTTTACATTGCTGGGTGGTGCCTGTGGCTCAAGGAGTAGGGTGCCAGCCCCATATAGCGAAGGTGGTGGGTTCAAACCCGGCCCTGGCCAAAAACTGCAACAACAACAAAAAAAAAAAAAAAAGAAAAGAAAAGAAAAGAAAAGAAAAGAAAAAGAAAGAAAGAAAGAAAGAAAGAAAGAAAGAAAAAGAAAATGTTTACTTTGCTTTTCTCCTGGTAGTGAATTATGGATGGTTTTTAAGTCATATTGGTTTATTTTCCTTTAAAATGTTTTCCAGGGTCGATAAACACGGTTTCTATATTTTAACAACAACAAAAAAAGCTTTTGTTTAACTGAATACTTTTTGTTTAACTTAATATCTAAGTGTCTATTTAAGCATGCATTGTTAAATATTTTTCTTCTAATTTTACTTGAATGTTTTCATTATTGGGAAATGTGTAAAGATGCTTTAATAAAAGAAAACATATGAAGATAACTAGACCACTCTAGCCTGAGAGATGAAAAAATGTCTTTGCTTTTGTTTTTATTCACAGCCAGTCTCCGGAATTCCTTGCCTAAAGAAAAGATAAGCTGCCATGAGGTCATGCAAGAGCAACCTCAGGATTCTTTCCAAGTACGCATCAAGGTTTGTCACTGACATTTTTGACTTGGAAGAAATTGTGTAATGACTCCCACACTCATGGTTTATGTTGATTTGTATGGCACTGAGAGGATTCATTCAGGAGGCACCGTTATTAAGCCGTCAAATTAAAATCCCTTTCCATATTTTCCTTCTTCTCTGTCAGCTCTTCACTGTGAACAAAATCACCTAAAATCATAGGAAATCGAAGAGGGATCTCATGAACTGGCAAAGAGCATGGGGTTGAATTGAAATCCTCCCTCCAGTCATCCAATGTAACTTGACTGAGCTATTTGGTTTCTTTATGCCTCAGTTTCCCCATGGAAAAATCAGGTAAACACTCTGTCCACATCCCAATGTTGTTTAGAGGATTAAGTAATATTCCAGAAAATTTTCTAAAAGTGCATACTCAAACAAACACACTAACCTTAAACTTCTAGAATCTTTATGCTAAAAAAAGTTGTCTTATTTCACGGGTATGTTTTCAGGCTGTAAGGATTTTATATAAACAATCTTATTTCAGAAATATTAATCATGTTCCTAAGAAATAATCAGATGATGTGAGTCCCAAAATATTGCTGAGAACTAATTTTACAGACTTCCAACTTTTATTATCAGAATTTTTTTCCATGCATCACTATAAGGTACTTTAACTGTTGGGTACTTTCTCCAGTAGAGATAAAGCCAAATAATTTATTTCTGTTAGTTGCCTCTTTGAAATGAGAATTGGATGTTCTCTTGAAAGTATTAGGAACAGAGCTGAAACCAGATAGTTAGAGACCATGGTAATAGAGATAATAAGTCCCCCTCCTTCAGAGCCAAAATGGATAATGAATATCAACAGTGTGAGAGCCAAAATATTTGGCCAACCTTATGACAATAAAATAATTATCTCCTTCACTTATTGAACTTGTATTAGTCGACTTCCAGTGGCCCAGGGCCAGTGCTGTTTCACTATCGCTAAAATGAAAAGAAGGCACCAGGGCACGCTGATTTTTGAAGCTTCCAAAGAGCTTTCCTCTCACATGCTGCAGCTGTCAATCCCAATATTTTCCCTCAATATTTAAAGATGGTTCTCACATCTCACACCAGCTCCCTCACCTTAAACAAATCTCTTGATAGATAAAGACGTGAATATAGGGAAATCATAGAAGCACAGTAGCTCAGAGATAAGAGATACAAAATGTTAATTTAATACAAATTCTTTCCTAACACGGCAATACCCCTGGAAAATGTTCACTGAGCCTCTAAATAGAGTTACAGATGAAATGATTGAACCTCATTACTCAGGGAAGCAGTTTGTTCTCGTATTGGACAACTGTCCTCCTAAAATGTCAGTCATCATTCCTTCATTCCCACCTGCCTTAGGAATCTCTGGACATGACTGCCATCAATTGATTCTTTCTGTACAAAACTGAGCTGCAAAGCATTTTTTCCCAGTAATTATGTAGATCATATTATTAATAGGAAAAGTGAGATTTCTTCAAGAACTTTAGAATTCCTAGTACATGCATCCATAACCAAATTTTAATTATATTTAACAATGTACTGAGATGATTATTTCCTTGGAATTATGAAATATGTAGATGAAGTCAGAATTAACAGACAAGTGTAAAGTTCTTCCACCGTTACCTCAACTTTCTACTTAGCTCAGCTATTGCTGGCCATAAACTTCATGTCCAAGATTTCTGCTCAGATGTCTCATTTTTGTTGTGCCATAAATAGAAACTTACCTAAATATTCTTTTCTTATGTCAAATGACACCTATTAAAAATTATTGAGGCCAGGGGAGCACAGTGGCTCACCCCTGTAATTCTAGCACTTTGGGAGGTGAGGTAGGCAGATCTCTTGAGCTCTGGAGTTTGAGACCAGCCTGAGCAAGAGTGAGACCCAGTATCTACTAAGAAAGAAATAAAATTATCCTGTCACATTGGACTGTGTATGTAGTCACAGCTACTTAGTAGGCATGGTTTGAGCTCAGGAGTTTGAGGTTGCAATAAGCTATGATGACACCACTGTACTCTAGCCCAGGTGACAGGGCAAAACTATCTCAAATAAATAAATAAATAAACAAACATTACCCAGGGTCTACTACATGCCAGGGATTTTTATAGGCATTTTTATACAAAAGCATGTGACATGGGCATGGCACCTAAGTATGATTCACATCTTACCATATATGTGCTCCATGGAAAATTTGCTAATTTATCTATGGTTACATTTTATATAACACTTTAGTCCTCCCATTGTAATTCTTACTGTTACTTTCTCCAATGCCCCTTTGCACTGTTCTCTCCTTGGCCGTTTTGTTACAAAGAAAACTTTCACAGAACCAGATCTGAACCAATTTAGAATCGTGATATGGTAATTTATTTGTTTTGTTTTGTTTATACAGTAATTTATTTGCTTTTCTTTGCTTACTTTCAGAGCAATGAAAGTTAAATTTAATTCTCTTAAAAGTGTGTAATTTTTTCCTTTTTTTTTTTTTTTTTTTCCAAACAAAGAGAGCTAACTGCAGACACAGCTTCAGGTATTTGTAGAAACATATAAGCTTTGAGTTAGAAATGGAGCGTCTGCACTAGTTCATTGCTTCTACTGAACCCCTCCCTACACATATCTCAGGGGAGAAGTTACCTTCCTAATGGTTCCTGGGCTAATCCTCAGGGATTAAGCACTTCCTCCTTGCTCTTAGTTTATATTTCATTCCCAGTCTCGTCTAGTTACTCTCTTCCAGGATTTTCACTGTTAGCTTAGTCCATGCTCTTCAGAATGGCCTCCAGCTACTGACAGTTCAGTTTGTTTTTGCCTTTGAGTGCTGTATCTCAGATCAATGTTCTGCTAACCTATGGAGAGATTTCCCGTGATAACGTTTTATACCCTCCACCCTCAACTCCTACGAAAACTACTCAGGTCTATAACCAAGACTTTTACTGCTTACGGAATGTCCAGTTCCCTCTAGGTCCCTGACAGTAATTCTGGACAGTCTCTTTAAGAAGTGACATGTGTTACTTACAGGAAAATGGAAACATGAGTAGATATGGACTCTTTATAAGGATGTTGAGTGCTTGAGTGATTGTGTGAAACAAAGCTCCCCCAAAACAATACCAATACCACGGATCTGCTCTAAATTTGCGTGAGCAATACATAAACTCGGAGATTTCAAGTTTGTTAGTGAAGCACAGCATAGCCTATCCTGACCAATAGATGATCCTATTACCTTTTCTTGAAAAGCTTAATTTGAAGGAATTAAGATTGAATTGGTGACACTTTTCACATATCATCAGCCTCATATATAATGAGATAGTAAACTTCTCAATGGAAGAATTTTTATTTGGGGCATTTATCCATATAGTTTTAGCACTGTGCCTGATTAAAAAAAAACAAAAAAAACTTTTTATGTCAGATACACCAACTTCTCCCCTCTGATCTTAACCTTTTTGCAATTCTATATTTACCCATTCCCCCAACCCCATCACTTGTTCCACTTTGCCTTTAGCAATAAAATTCAATTGAAGGCTCATTGATCACTTTTTGGCTCCTGACTTCTGTTGCACATCCAGGCTTTGTTTTTAAATTCCACACAGGTTCCGATTCTTCCAGCTCTGTCTTCATTCCTGGGCTGGCCTGGCATCCCAGGCACTTAGCTGCATTCTAGCCCCCAACATAAGCTCACAGTGCAGAGGGGAAAGGTCCAGGCTGGTCTTTATAGGTCACATAGAGTCCTCATTTCACTGAGATGAGTTAGCATATCAGAAGAAGATGACATGCTTTGAGAGAAAATGCCACTTTCTCAATGTGACTGAGGGCAAGTTAATAAAACTCTCTAATCCTTAGTTTCTCTTCTTTAAAATGGAGAAAAAAATACTTTTCTCACAGGGCTATTGTAAGACTACGTGAGATTCATACCTGTCCGTTACCAGAAGCAGCTGGCATGCTTCCAAGTCCAGCCTTGTTCTAGTCCAGCCATGGTACTAGAAAGAAAATAACTTTTTCTCCGAGTCATAGTTTACTCATCTCTAAAATAGTAATGTCAGTTCTTAGTTCTGAAAACGGTGAAGGTCTCCTTCAAAAAATTGAAGGAGATGATTTGAGTAAGAAGATTCTAAAATCTATTAATTCCTATGTAAAAATAAGGTACAGTTTTTTTTCCTGAAATTTGAGCAAATATTTTATGAAGTAATACAAATAGTTTTCAAAGCAACATGTTAAAAATTAAGGACACAGCCATTATCAAGTTTCCTGCATTTCCAGAATGAAAAAAACTTCAACAAAATGCAAGTAGTTTCTCCACCAAGCTTGTCAAAATAAGTCATCTCATTTCATCACCAAGTAGAATTGTTTACAAATCTTTTCAACTTCATTAAACTAGCACTGGCTTAGTATTTTCACACCTGATATATATATTAATAACAAAACCTAAAAATATTTTGGATGAACAACAAAGCTGGGATCCAACCTGAACCCTCCCTTCAAATCCAGCCTTTGGTCAGAGGAAATTACATAGTAATGGTTTTCATAAGCAGATGAGTGCTGCCTCTGAGCACACTTCCAACCATAGAATCCAAATTTCCCTGTCTTATGACATTTTGAATTGTGACATCCTGGACTGTTCTGACACTGTAACACTGGCAGTTTTGCCCATGTTTATCCACTAATTCTAGCCTCAGAATCACACCATTGATTAAACATATATATTTAAGCCTTACAAAATTTCTATTTAGGAAGTATGGGGTAAGGGCCAAGCATATATGTGTAGAGGTCTGACAATTAAGTTCATGAACTTATCCTAGAAAAAGTGCTACCTGCCTCATTGGTGAATATCATTATGGTCATCTTTGAAATGCTCCCCTTGGGAAGCTGTGCACCAATGCAGCACCTAGTCTACCCTTCAAAGCAAGTTTGGAACGCTTTATCTGGAATGACCATCAGAGTTGTCATTATATTATCCTTGATGTCCTGAATGTCATCAAAATATCTTGTTTTCCGTATTTCCTTTATCTTTGGGTAAATAAAAAAGTCACTGGGGGCCAAATCAGGTGAGTAGGAAGGTATACAGGTATTTGTTTACTGGCTAAAATCTTGCTTACAGTTAGTGTTTACGGGTGAGCTCTGTCAGGATTACTTTTGTATACACCTTTATCAGGTCACGATTTTCAGTTAAGATTTCTCTGTTTCTCTATAGATGTTCACTTGATCTGCTGTGCTTCTCACAGTCAACTGATTATTTTGATGCATAATTTGATAAATGTTTGCAATGTTTTCATCAGTGACTCAGAAAAAAACATTCAATCCATTTGTACACTGCTGTTTTCTTCATAGCATTATCCCCATAAACTTGAACTAACATGTCACTGATTTGACTTCTACTCTTAACCAGTTCAACAAGAAATTCAATGTTTGTTCATTGTTCCAATTCAATCTCTGACATTCTCGTGATAACACACAAAAACATGCAACGATAATGAATACCACTCAGCAAGACACTATCACTTAGACATGACCACAGCTATGAGACACTGACATACCAAGGTTATGAAACCTTACCGAGTTGTTTGTACAGTGCTGCCAATGTAAGCACATGGTGGCGTGGCAACTTCACAAACTGAATTGTCAGTCCCTGTATATGTATGGGGGGAAAAGCTACTAGTGCTTCTCATGTTTACCCTCAGTTAATAAATACTGACTTGGTCATTAATAAAAAAAATATGTGATTGCTGTAGGAGACACCTGAAAAGAAACACCTTGGTAATAAGGGAATGGGGAAGCGATTGGTCTCTCATTAAAGAGCACGACAGCATGTAGCACGTAGGAGTATGAGAGAACATACATCATTCTTGGTAGTCTCCACACCCGTGGTGTAAATAGCCACGGGAGAAGTTCTTATCACTTCTATAAATAGCCATAGGAGAAGTTAGTCAGGACTCTGGATCTACCAGGCTCTTGCTAGGTTCCTACTAGGCTCCTACTAAGACTGCTGCACCTTTGAGGTGCTCCAGCATCTCTGACCTGACCGAGACAACTGGCTCCTCCTGATGGGAGCCTTAACTGACTGAGACAATGGGCTCCTTGGCACTTATGGGCAGCCGTATCCAGAGCGAAATGCACAGTGGTCTGCATCCTGGCAGTTTCATGGGCTGGGGCCAGAGACCTAGCATCCAGGCTCTGACAGATTGCTATTATTTAAAAGGTAGCAGCTGCATTTCCTAGTCCTCTCTGTCAGCATCCACCCAGAAAGCCTTCCCTTTAAGATTCTATAAATGTTCCTGCCTGACTTGTAGCCAGCCTTCTTCATTTGGTAAATTCAAATATAAAAAGGAGCAAGAATATTATAGAAACGCCCTTTTACAAAATTTTTACCATTTTAAATTAAAATATAACTTCCATTTATATGGATCAAATTTATAGTTAATTAAATCTGGCTTCATCTTTTCAAGTGGTAATGAGTCCAGTCTATGAAAAGACAATTAATTTTTATGATTTTTGAGCCCTTAAATTTCAAACATTCCATGTGGCCCTTCATAATGGATCAGAAGTCCCCCTTTAAATCCCCTTATATTTGCATCCTGATTTATAGAATAAGAATAAAATACCTTTGACTCTTGAAGAAATAGTTACATTCTGAGTGACTTTGGAAGTTTTGCCATTTTATTCAACTGAAATGCTTTTATGAACAATCAAGTCTGAGTCACAATAACCAAGGTGTGACTCCATTACAAAGGCATTCTGTCCAATCAGTTGAATTATGCCATGTTTAATTTCATGCTGCTCAAACAATCTTCCAATTATTTGTGCTACCCAAGTAGAAATCTTCTCCTGGAAAAATAGCACACTGACCCATCACCTTTGCGGTAATTGTGGTCTATTTAAATCAATAAGTCAACATTTGTCTTTCTATACAACCAGTCTCCTCTGAATATGACTGATTTGTTGTAATTCTCCAGAGCTAATAAATTTGAGTTTCTGGGCTTATTAAACAGAAAGACAGATCCTGAGTCACTGCGACCCAACAAAGTTATGCCTCTATGAAAGCCTTGCCTTGGTGTTACATGATAATACCTCTATTTTTATTGCCGTTGTTGCTCTTGTCACAAGAAATTCCTAGATAATTTATTATCTACTGCACTATATGGAACATATTGCTTTCTTTTCTTTATTTTCCCCAAAATAACCACAGTAGAACCTCCATAGTTGACCACATCCCTACATTGACCACCTCCTTAAGCTGATGTGCTTTTCAGAGACTGGACACTCACCTCATGTATTCATTAATACAGTAGTCCTGGTTCCTTATGTTAACACTTCCATATGTTGACGAGTTCATTATAGCTCCTTAGATGGCTGACTTACAGAGGGGCTACTATATTTTAAACTTCAAGAATGGAACACTAAGCCTTGATTTCTGAAGTTTAATGAAAATGTTTACATTTCTCTTTAATATTGCTCTCATTCTATTTTTTTTTTTTTCAGTTTTCAAAAATAATCCAGTTTATTTTTTTCATTGTTTAAGATTCATTGAGGGTACAAAGAATTAGGTTACACTGATTGCATTTGTTAGATAAAGTCCCTCTTATAATTGTGTCCCACCTGCTCTCTTATTCTAATAAACTCTGACTTACAACTCCCAATCATCAGTGTTCCTTTCATTTGTTCTTCTTTGTTTTCTTAAGTACCATACCATCAAAACCCTGATTTGTTAAATCTTTTATTTGTAAGGAATAATGGGCTTTTGTTTTATGCTCTTGTTAACATCTACAAATACCTGTAGGGAAAGCTTGTTGTATGTTGCAAGGAAGGACAAATAACAGACACAACATTCTTACTTAATCATGGCTCTGTGCAACAGGAACATTACTTCTTGCATTCCGATCAGGCAGTTTATGTGGAAATTTCCCTTTGCATCCTTCTCCTTCTGCACTTTCAGATTGTAGAAAACTCATTGCTGATACAGATCTTGAACTAAATAGCTATGAATTTCCAATACCTGACTTGGTGTTTTTATAATTTGTGCCGAATTTCCACAGCAGACTAGACACAATTGATCTTAATGGCAAAATTCTCCCACTGCCTTGTTTGCTTTTTGGAGGACAATTTAAACCACATTGAGAAGAAGTCATAAAATGATGCAAATTGTAAGAGAATTAATTAGAAGGATGTCTGGCAATCCTTAAAGACAGCAAAATTTATTCACACCAAGTCTTTATTCCAATTCCCAATGATAATGTTGGAAAAACACTTTTATTCAGTATTTTAAAATTTTTAAATGTGATTATTATGCTAGAAATAAAACAAAGAGAAAACATAAAAATAAAGAATAATCTTTTAGATGTGGGAAGATGAGAAAGAAAAAATATTCAACAGTTAAACATTAGGAGTGCTTAATATATTAGACTGTAAACAAATCTGATGCTCCCCTGAGCAATAGCCATGAGAAGAGTTCTGGTTTGTTAACCTGACCTTGAAAATAGTATACTGTATTGCTTCTCTAACTGTAGTGGAAATCACGAACCTTAAATCCTCAAGAGTGCTTGTTAAAAAATAAAGAGCAGGCTGGTGTGGTGGCTCATGCCTGTAATCCCAGCAGTTTAGGAGGGTGAGGCAGGAGGATTGCTTGAAGCCAGAAGCTTCAGGTTGCAGTGAGCTATTATGATGCCATTGCACTTCAGTCCAGGGTGACAGAGTGAGACCTGATCTCTAAAATAAATAAAGGACATAAGTTTTAATTTTGAACTGGATAGTCAAAATCTCTAAGAACGGTACAAAAAACATGGTGTTATTGAGTGGCTCACTCAGGTAAGTCTCATGCATGGTAAAGTTTTGATAGCAAAGCTATAGTTTATTTGTTTTTTTAATGTATCTGTTTGGTTTTATTTATTTGTTTTCTTTAGGGTTCACTGAGAGTGGAATGTGAGAGTTGTCAGTTAGCAACTAAGAGAACTAAGCCTTTTGCACTTGATAAGAATCAGCATGGATTTTCTGACGATATTTTAATCCAAATGGACATTCTATATTTGCTCCAAAATTAGGGGTAGGGGTCCATCAGTAGCCAAGACTTCAGCCCTGTCCCACTTGCAACCTTTCCAGCTCATTGGTAAGTGTTGGAATGTCAGTGAGAAGTGAAGGAAAGGGAATGATTTGTTGACCTAAATGTTGGCTTAGCAATTTTATTTGATAAAGAAAACACTAACTATAGAATCAGTTGTTTTGCTAAGCCCAGAGCTACAGGGTAGTAAAGACGTGTACTTTGGAGAATTTGTCTTGTGCAAGAACTGAGGTTAAGGTGAGTAGCTGTATTATAGAATGAAGTTATTTACTTGATGATAACAATGATCTGAGGCTTTTAGACAACAGAGACTACAGCAAAGAGCAGAAACAAACATCTGGCAGTTATTATCACTGGGGATGTGAGAAGAGCTCACAGCCTACCGAAGCTTGTGGTTTTATATTTTTTTCAGACACGTCTTTTTATGGTAACTGTCATGTCAAGCCCAGAAAACAATTTAAAGATGCTAAAGAAATAGTGTACTCTGATCTGTTTGTTGATTTTCCTCATGATGAGCATATGAAAAAATAGAAGCACCTATTGTAACCGAATATAAACTCACCTTCCCCCTAAACTTTCAGGGGACAAAAGATTTAGAAAACAAAATATGAGACTGAGGACAAATAGCTCCCTCAGAGGTTCTGTTGATGGAGGCCAGACTTCCTCTCTACCTCATTGGTGACCTTCCCTATCTTCATTCTGCAAAAAAACAAATAAACAAAAAAACACATATACTGATGGAAGCAGTTTGGGCCAGAGACAAAATTACCACAGAGCTAATGAAATTTATACTTCAGAGTCTTTCACTTGTACAAGTTCATTTCTTGGTCATCTGGATGGGACTCAGGAGTGTTTCATGCAGTCATATGTTTTTGTTATAAAATTTACAAAAAGAAGATGGCTTAATGAAAATAGTTTAGTTTACTGTCTCTTTCTCCATTGTCTGTTTCTGTTGTGCAGCATCAGAAATGATTATTATAGGGGTATAGCTAAGGGGAAATTCAGTGGAGGAATTTAGTTAGAACTTTTTTGTATGTGTTCATGTGGCTTACATGTATCACCAAGTTATGGCTAGCTGTTCCTGTGTCCTCGTGCTTTCAAGAGCCTGACTACAGCTCACGGCGCTGACAGGCTTTGGGTTGTACACCAATGGGCAAGGCTAGCTGTCTGATGATGATATTAATTTGCTTTGTGACTCTTGGTACTAGAATTTTGTAGGTTGTAGAAGCAAAGCATGTTGGAAATGTGTGGAACTGGATGTAACTTATGAAAAATTCTTTTAATCATTAAATGTATCAAGTTATAAGCAGAAGGTGTAGGGTTTTTTGTTTTTGTTCTGTTAGAAAAACATTTAATAAATGCCATATATTCAAGTATACAAGATCTGACAATTAAGTTTGCGAACTTATCATCATGCATTTACTGTACAGACAGCTCAGTAAGGTTTCATAACCTTGGTATATCAGTGTCTCACAGCTATGTTCTTGGCAATGTGTAGCAGTGTTTTGCTCAATGTCATTCATTATTGATATGTGTTTTTGTGTGCCCTTATGAGCATGGTGGAGCTTGAATTAGAGCAATGAATAAACATTTAATTTCTTGGTAAACTTGATAAGAGTGAAAGTAAAATGAGGGATGTGTTAGTCCAAGTTTATGGGGATAATGCTATGAAGAAAACAGCAGTGTGCAAATGGATTAAATGTTTTTTCTGAGGAGAGGCAGAGCATCACTGATGAAGAGAGGTCAGGTCTTGGGATTTTGTGATATAGGCCAGTCTCACTGGAGTTAGATGATATCTCAAAGGAGTTTTGATTTGCATTTCTCTGATGATTAAAGATGATGAGCATTTTTTCATATCTCTGAAGGTCACACGCCTGTCTTCTTCAGAGAAATTTCTCTTCAAATCCCTTGCCCAGCCTGCGATGGGATCCCTTGTTCTTTTCTTGCTAATGCGTTTGAGTTCTCTGTGGATTCTGGTTATTAAGCCCTTGTCGGAGACATAACCTGCAAATATCTTCTCCCATTCTGAGGGCCGTCTGCTTGCTTTACTTACTGTGTTCTTGGCTGTGCAGAAGCTTTTTAGTTTGATCAAGTCCCAGTAGTGTATTTTTGAAGCTGCTTCAATTGCCCGGGGGGTCCTCCTCATAAAATACTCGCCCAGACTGATTTCTTCAAGGGTTTTCCCTGCACTATGAAACCAATTTAGGGCTTTCACATGAAAGCTATGACCCAGTTACAACATAAGAATAAAGGGTGGGTAGAGGGAGGGAGATTGGTGGGATTGCACCTGTGGCGCATCTTATAAGGGTATATGTGAAATTTGGTAGATGTGGAATGTACATGTCTTGGCACAATAATTGGGAGAATGCCAGGAAGGCTTGTTGACCAGTGGTATGAAAATGTGTCAAACAGTCTATGAAGCTAGTGTATGATGCCCCATGATCATATCAATGTACACAGCTATGATTTAATTAAAGAGAGAGAGAGAGAGAGAGAGAGAGAGAGAGAGAGATCAGGGCATCCAGTAAGGAGAAGAACTGATGAAAAGATTGCAAAAGTTCATCGAATTGTGCATCAAAATCATCAGCTGGCTGTGAGAAGCATAGCAGACTAAGTAAACATCTCTACAAAGACAATTAGGAAAATATTAACTGTAAATCTTGACATGAGAAAGCTGTGAGCAAAAATGGTCCTGAAGGAGCTCACCAATGAACAAAAGGAGAGGAGAGGCAAAGGTTGTCACGACCTTTTGGAGAGCCAAGATGATGTTTTGGGCCATGTTATCACTAGTGATGAAACAGAAGTGTACCAATGTGATCCTGAAACAAAGTGTCAATGGAAAATCAGCCAATTCTCCACTACGAAAAATGCTGTATCAGTCCAAATCAAGAATTAAAATGATGTTGCTAATCTTTTTGATATCAGAGAGATTATTCATTTTTAATTTGTACTAACTGGACAAACAGCCAAATTTTACTATTTGCAAATGCTGAAAAAGCTGCAAGAAAAAGGTAAAAACAACCTGAACTTTTCACCAAGGACTCATGGCTCTTACATGGTAACAATGCACCAGCACATCTGGCATTGTCTGTGAGGGAGTTTTTAGACAGTGAACAAATCAATGTATTGCAACACCCTTATTTCTCATTTGACTTTGCCCCAGTGACGTTTTTCTTTACCCAAAGATCAAGGAAATTTTGAAAGGAAGACATTTTGATGACAGTCAGGACATTAGGGTAACATAATGACAACTCTGATGGCCATTCCAGAAAAAGAGTTCCAAAATTGCTTTGAAGGGTAGAGTAGGTGCTAGTGTCAGTGCACAGCTCCCCAAGGGGAGGACTGTAAAGGTGATATTTAGCTATGAGGTATATACTACTTTTCTAAGATAAGTTTGCTAACTTAATTGTCAGATCTCGTATAATGCAATGTCATTTTTGTCATTTTAGATAGGAATTATGGGAAATAGAATTTCTCATGTTGCCATTATTCCTGGGGTTAGTATTGCAAAATCCAAGCATATATGTGTGTGAAGTCACATGTTTCGACATCCCAACTATATGTAACTTAAAGCAAATTATGTACACCCTGGCTTGAGAAACACTGATTATCTTTCTCTTCTCCCTGTAGAAAATGATTTTACAAATGTTTGTCATATGAAGTGGTGATCAACTATTACAAAGTCAAAACATATAGAAATAAGTTTTATAAAAGGGTATGTTATGTGACACATGTGGACCTTTATTTTCTCTCATTCTAAATGAATAATTAGTTTTATACCTTTCATCTTTTCCTTTAAAAAGACCATCACATTTTTACAAGCTTCAGGTTTCACAAAATCTTATTTCTGTTTTTCTAGGAGACCTACATGGGGGACATTAAAATCTCTAAAATATTCAGCTAAAAGTAATATGGCTCTGAGCAAAAGTTGACAGAACTGTATAGTCCATCTCTCATTCTCTCGTACACATACATGCACACTCACATGCACACACACAGAGGCTCTCTAGCCTAATTCACGCTTTAGAGAACATTCTCCATATGCAACATTATAATTCACATAGAAGTTAAGGAGACCCTCAGCAAGAGAATTCTATAGTGGATTTTGCTTTCTTGTCTCCACAAAAATCCAGGTAATACTTTCCCTTTATTAACTTGAAATCAACTTGGAAATTGCACCCTTCTCAAGCCTCCATGTCTCAGAACAGTGTTCACCTGCTCTGAGTTTCTATGCACAGTCTCTAAATTCCTCTTATTTTTCTGAGCAGTTGTCCTTGATTATTTACTCAGAAGATGCTAGCTAGGAAAATGACTCAAAATCATGCAGGAAAAAAGTTCATTTCTCCCTGGGAAAACCACAAAAAACAGATCCCTTGATTAAATGAATAGATCACATAACTAAATCTACAAAATTTATGACAGTTTTTTGTTTTTTTTTTTTTGCTTAGGCTTTAAAACAAATAGAAAATATTCAGCTGAACTCTTTTACACTGCAAGAAATGTGAGAAGTCCTCACTTAGTCCAATACTCACACTACAGTCTCAGAAGCCTGGCAGGTCAATGGCAGGCTCTGACCCTACCGGTGACTGAATGCTTTGCTTGTTACACTCCCCTGCCCTCTCACCAGCACTCTGACAGGAGACAGCGGGACTATAATAACAATGGATTCAAGTTCAGCACCACAAAATAAACTCAGGGCTTACAAGTTAGATAAAGTTCAGGCTTGTGGACAATTCAGGAATTCTAAAAAAAAAACTGGGGTTAAAAATAAAAAACAATGCAACAGCACATAAAGATTAAATTATGGATTTATTCAAATATCTGTTGAA
The DNA here is from genome assembly GCA_963574355.1 of Loris lydekkerianus. Lineage (NCBI taxonomy): Eukaryota > Metazoa > Chordata > Mammalia > Primates > Lorisidae > Loris > Loris lydekkerianus. The sequence goes on from CAUYPK010004578.1 coordinate 67,707, forward strand.
TTATGAGCCTATCACTGGTCTCGGGACTAAGTATAAAACAATGAACAGGCCAGACATGGTACTTGCCCTCAAGATGTTTATGATATGAGAACATACATTAATTATTTTTATTTAGTTGACAATATTTATTTAATTAAAACATAAATATAAGCATTTAATAAGTAAAATTATTATTTAAATTGTACATGTAGTTGAGATAAGATTTTTAAGAGAAATATATGTTATTCAATGAAAACCACAGAACAAGAAAGATCAATTCTAATAATTGAGAATTCTCTGAGGAATCGATGGAAAAATCTAAGCCCAATCTAAGCCCAGCCAAAGGATAAGGGAGTCTTAGATAGGCAAAGGGAGATATTTGGGAAATTATGAAGGTCTTGAAACAGAAAAATCTCATTGTATTCAAGGCAGAGGAAAATAGGTCCTTGTGGCTATAGAAAAATGAGCAAGAGGGCATTAACACAATAGATCAGAAAAAGGGCAGCAGCCAGGTCATGCAAAAACCTGCCTTGAACTTTATTTTAAGAGCCAAGAGATTCCAGAGGAGTATTCTAGGCAGTAGATTGAGTTCCAGAAACTGTGAGAAAGATACTTTGCTTTTCACCATAATTCTTAGGGAAGAGAGGCAGACAAATGAAACTAACAAGGCTGTTCCCCAAGAGAGAAGCTGCTGGAGGAAAACTCAGAACCATGGGATCTGTGCACAGGGGAAAGATGTGGATTAAGTCTGGGTCTGGGAATGCAATCAAGTATAGACTGGTAGTCCTGTGAAAAGGGAGGTGGGGCAAAGCCCAAGGTGTGGGCAAAGGCCAATGTGTGAGTAGTCTATCTTGGGCTCGAGGCAATTCTCTGTTAAAACCACAAAAATCACACAATAACTTTGGTAGGACCAAATTTCTTATGAAAGGTGCAAAAGACTTTTTCCACTAAGCTACTGTGGAGATGAAATCTAAATAGTCTGAAAAGATCCATTAGTGTAAAAGGAGCAAAGCATGTGGAATAAGACTGGTAATTACAATAGCTACTATTTAATGACCATTTTCTATGGGACAGTCTGTGCTAAGCCACTGACTTGCATTGTCTTCATATAATGCTCACAGGAATTGTATATTATAGTATAATTATAATTCCTATTTATCAAAAACTGAGACTTAGGTTACCATTAAGCAATTTGCAGAGTTTGCAAATATATTAGGTGACAAATCCAGATTTGAATCCCAGGCAACCTGACTTTGGAGCTTAGCTTTTAAACAGTATGACTAATTTTAATGGATGATGAGGAAGGAATTTAGAGTTGCCTATATTTTGAAGTTTTCAGTCATACCTAAGTCTTTAAAAGGAGACAAGTTCCCAAGCAATATGTCAAATGCATTCATTCATTTGTTTATTCAGCACAAATTAACTGAATGCTTATTACGTGTTCAAACCTGTCCTACACACTAGGGAAAAAAACGGTGAACACCAGCATAGTTTTTTTCATGAAGCTGACAATCTTTATGAAAAGACTCACCAAATTTTGGAAAGAGCAAACATTAATTATGTCAATTTCAACATCTATTTGCTATTGTATACTATGAGATAATATTATTTGGGAACTTGATTTAGAGAAACTTACATAGATAGAAGATTTTCAATTAGTTAAAAAGGTATGATAGGGCTTTCCTGGAAAAATATCTGGGTTTTCTTGGAAAGTGACCATTATGTTTCTTTTTGTTCTGAATTTCAAAATATTATATGGGTACAAATATTTTTGGTTACATGGATCAATTTTGTAATGTTTGAGTAAGGGCTCTAAGTGTGCCCATCACCCAGATAATGTTCATTGTACCCATGAGGTAAGATTTCACCCAGACACTCTTGCCTTCTCCCCTCTGCTTGGTTTTCACTGAGTTTTACTTTCCTCTAGAAAACCTTAAGGACACCACCAAGAAACTAAGAATTGAATTTATTTATCAATTCCAAGAAAATGGAATTCCAAGAAAATGGAATTGATAAATAGATTCAGCAAACTCTCAGGTTACAAAATCAATGTACACAAATCAGTAGCATTTCTATACCAGCAACAGTCAAGCTGAGAGTCAAATCAAAGACTCAATACCATTCATCATAGCAACAAAGAAAATAAAATCCCTAGGAATATACTTAACAAAGGATTCTCTCTACAAAGAGAATGAAAAAACACTGAGAAAATAAATCACAGATGACACAAACTATGGAATAAAATATATCATGTTTATGCATCAGTAGAATTGACATTATAAAAAAGTCCATTCTATACAAAGTTATTTACAGATTCATTACAATGCCCACTAAAATACCACTGGCATATTTCATAGATCTAGAAAAGAGAATTCTACACTTCATTTGGAACCAGAAGAGAGTTGAATAGCCAAAGCAATCTAAAGGAAAAGGAATACATCTAGAGGCATCACATTACCAAACTTTAAACTCTACTGCAAGGGTATAGTAACCAAAATCACATGGTACGGGCACAAAAATAGGCTCAGAGACCAATGGAATGGAACAGAGAGCTCAGATACAAAACCATCCAAATATAGCAACTAATCTTTGACAAAGCAGGCAATATACATTGGGAAAAGTAGCCCCATTTAATAAATGGTGAAGGCAAAATTGGATAACTACATGCAGAAGAATGAACCAGAATTCACCATTCACAAAAAATTAATTCAAGTTGAAAGAAAGACTTAAATTTAAGACAGAAAACCATAAGAATTCTAGAAGAAAATTTTGAAAAAACTCTTCTAGATATCTTCCTAGTCAAATAATTTATGACAAATACTCCAATGGCAAGCACAGCAACAACATAAAAAAAAAATAAATGGGACTGGATTAAGTGAAAAAGCTTCTGAACAGCCAAGAGAATATTCAACAGAGCAAATAGATACCCTGCAGGATGGGAGAAAATATTCACAAGCTGTACATCTGATAAAAGGCTAATATTCAAAATCTTCAGAAAACACAAGCAAATTAGCAAGATAAAAAAAAAAATCTCATTAAAAAGTGGGTGAACAATGTGAACAGAAGCTTTTCTAAAGAAGACAGAAAAATGGCTAATAAGTATATAAAAGATGCTCACTAATCATCAGGGAAATGCAAAGTAAAACCATAAGGAGATACCACTTTACATCAGTTAGAATGGCTTTTTAAAAAGTATCCAAAAACAATAGATGCAGGTATGGATACAGAGAGAAAGAAATTGTTGGCCGGGTCTGGTGACTCACACCTGTAATCCTACCACTCTGGGAGGCGGAGGCAAGTGCTCAAGAGTTCTAGGCCAGCCTGAGCCAGAGCGAGACCTCATCTCTAAAACAACAGCCAGGCATTGTGGTGTGTGCCTGTAGTCCCAGTTACTTGGGAGACTGAGGCAAGACAATTGTGTTGAGCCCAAGAGCTTAAGGTTGCTGTGAGCTATGATGCCACAAAATTCCACTGAGTATGACAAAGTGAGACTCTGTCCAGAAAAAAACAAAGAAAAAAAAAAAAAAAAAAAAGAGAGAGAGAGAAAGAAAGGAAAGGGAGAAAGAAATTGTTATAAACATCATTGTTGGGACTGTAAATTATTATAACCTTTGTGGAAAACACTATGGATATTCTGCAAAAAACTTAAAGTAGACCTACAATTCAATCCATCATTCACATTACTGGGTTCACTTAAAGGAAAAAAAAAAGTCATTTTATCCAAAAGACACCTGCACTCAAATGTTTATTGCAACACAATTCACACACAATTCATAATGCAAAGACGTGAAATCCACACAAGTGCCCATCGATTTATAAATGGATTAAGAAAATGTAGTGTATGTATACCATGGAATAGTACTCATCTATAAAAATGGTTAATTAATTCTTTTGCAACCATTCAAAAGAAACTGTAGTCCATTATCATAAGTAGAATATCTAAAGAATAGAAAACAAATATCATATGCGCTTGATGTTAAATTGGAACTAACTGATGAGCACATATAGGTATAGGGATCATATCACTAGCAATTTCTTTATCTTGCCTGATTATTCTGGCTACAACTTCAAATGCTTATGTTGACTAGAAGTCATAGTGGGCATCCTGGTCTTATTCCAGTTCTCAGTGGGAATGCATTAAACTTTTCTCTACTTGGTATGATATTGGCTCTGTGTTTGTCCTATATAGCTTTTATAATTTTAAGGTATTTTACTTTTATGTTTAATTCTTTAGGGTTTTTATCATTAAATGGTGTTGTGTTTTATTAGATGCTTTTGCTGCATCTATTGAGATTATCCTATGGAATTTGTTTTTGCTTCTGCTTATGTGGTGAATCACATTTATTGATTTATGCAGATCGATAGATGCATCTCTAAGATGAAGCCCATTTGGTTATGGTTGATTATTTTTTTATGTGCTGTTGAATTCAGTTTGCTAGCATTTTATTGGGAACTTTTGTATCTATATTCATAAAGAATATTGTTCTATAGTTTTCTTTTTTCTGTTGTGTCCTTCACCGATTTTCATATCAAGGTGACACTGGCTTCATATAATGAGTGGGGGAGAATGCCCTCTGTCTTGATGTTATGGAATAATTTCTACACTGTGGGTACCAACTCCCTCTGTCTTGATATTATGGAATAATTTCTACACTATGGGCACCAACTAGCTTTCTCGGTAGGCCTAGTAAAAATTGAGGGTGAATTCATCTCATCAGGGGCTTTTTGTTTGTTTTTGAAGGATTTTTTATTATTTCTTCAATCTCACTGCTCATTATTGATCTGTTAAGGATTTCTAGTACTTCCTGATTGGGTCCTGGGAGATTGTGTGTTCCAGGAATATATTTCCTCAACACTTGAAGTTATGTGAGTGGAGAGTCTAATAGTTTTCACAGATGATAATTTGTGATTTCCATTGTAAAATCTCTGTTTTCATTTCTAATTGAACTTATTTAAATTTTTCATTTTTTCTATCAATTTTACCTTTTCAAAGAACCATCTTTTTGTTTCATTTATCTTATGCATATTTTTTGTGTTTTTTATTTCATTTAGTTCTACTCTGACCTCAGATATTTCCCTTCTTCTGCTTGCTTTGGGCTTGTTTTTCTCTCCCTTTTCTAGTTCCTTGAGAAATGCCATTAGATTGTTATTTTATAATCTCTCTCTCTCTCTCTCTCTTTTTTTGTAGGCATTTAAGACTATGAATTTTCCCCTTAGGACTTCTATTGCTATATCTCACAGATCTTGACAGTTTGTGTCCTGTTTGTCATTAAGTTTGATGAATCTCTTAATTTGCATCTTAACTTCATCCTTGATCCAAGAATTACTCAGTATCAGGTTGTTTAGTTTCTACAGTGTTTTTATAAAACTGGGTGTTTCTTTTGGTGTTGATTTCTAGTTTATTCCACTGTGGTCTGATAAGATATGTATGATGATTTCATTTTTTTTTTTCATCTTTTGACCCATATTTTGTGGTTTAAAGTATGATAAGTCTTGAGAAATGTTCCATGTACTGATGAGTAGACAGTATATATAGAAATTTTGAGGTTGTAAGTGTGCCCTTTAGAATATATGCATCACACCAGTTAGCCATGAATTTACCCTACTCCTCATCCCTCCACCCACCTACTTAATTTCCTTTGAGTTTTACTTCCGTATATGTACATAAATGTTGATGGACTAGCTTCAAATTAGTATTGAGTACATGTGGCATTTGTTTTTCTATTCTTGCAATGCTTCACTTAAGGTTATTGCAAAAGATACTAGATCACAATCTTTTTAATGGGTGAGTGATATTTCATGTTATACATATGCTGCAATTTATCAATCCATTTATGTATTAATGGGAACTTGGGTTGTGTACACATCTTTGAAGTTGTGAACTGTGCTGCTGTAAACATTAGAGTGAAAGTATCTTTTTGATAAAATGACTTTTATTCCTTTGGGTAAATACCTTGTAGTGAGATTACTAGATAAAAAGGAAGGCCTACTTTTAGTTTTTTTAAACAATAATTTTATTCCAATTGGTCTAGATTGAATTCTTTGAGTATTCTCCATACTTCCATTTGGGTGGGAGGTCTGGGAATGACCCTCCTGAGGGCTTTTTTGTTTATCTGTTTTAGCAGGACAAGAAAACATGTGAAAATAAACTAGTATTGGGGGTCAGTTCCTGATTATCCCCCCCATTGAAATGTGAGTGTTTTAAGGTATCTTCTTACTACTTTTCACAAAGATCATACTAGTTTGCAGTCCCACCAGCATTGAATGAGTTTACATTTTGACAAGATTGATCTATCTCCTATGTTGAAAATGAATTTTATAAGGCAGAAACATATATGGCAAGAAGACTATTGAAAAAATCCCAGGCATGTGATGATGGAAAACTTGAACTAGACAGAAAGTAGTAAATATGATGAGAAATGAAGGATTTAATTAAGGATTTTAGGGAGAGTAAAATATTGCTAGGTCTCTGACTTCAAAATTCTAAGCATAGTGGTATTATTCACAATGATAAAGAATAATAAAAGTGTAAAAGGTTTTAGAAGGGAGTTCATAAGTTTGTTTTTGCAAACATTGAGTTTTAGGTTCTCTTGAGATGTCCAAGAAGAGATGCAAGGACGCACACATATTTTTTTCTAAAAATAAGAAAATTATGAGCTGGAGATGTGAATTTAGTACACCTTGGAAAAGTGTTATCAGTTAAAATAATAGTAATGGATACAATTGCCCAGCAAGAAAGGGCCTAATATACAACCGTCACTTGATATTCATTACGGATTGGTTCTGGGACCTTTCATGGATAACAAAATCTGCAGATGCTTATTCAAGTCCCTCATGTAAAAAGCATAGTATTTGCACATAACTACACACATTCTACCATACACTTTATGCCATCTCTAGATTACTTATAATACCTAATAAAATATAAGAACTTTATAAATAGTTGTTACACTGTTTTTATTTGTATTACTTTTTATTATTTCATCATTACTTTCTATTGGGTTTGGGGGAACAGATACTTTTGATCTGTGGTTGGCTGAACTCACAGATGTGGAACCCACAGATATGGAGGTCCAATTGTATTCCAACATTAAATTTCTGGGTAAAGGAAGAGGAATATACAAAGACAAAAGGAAATTCCAAAAAGTTAAGCTTAAAATTTCTTAATAGAGAAAAGAGAAGAAAATGATCTCAAGAAGTTGAGAGGACCACATTACCAAATGCTGCTACACAATTAAGTAAGATGAGACCTTTAGGATTTCTTGTGGATTTATCAACAGGGCTGTGGTTTGTATGATGTATCCTGTTTTCAAGAGGTGATGTGAATGGAAGCCATATTAGAATAGGATGATGCATGAGTAAAAAATTGGGAACTACCCAAGGAAAATATTTTAAGCATAAGAAAATTATTTTGAGAAGAATAAGAAATAAAAGAAAAATATTTCTGGGACATGGAAACTCTTTTGGAGTGGGTTCATCATCTTGGGAGTTGTGAAACTGAGAGAAGGAAGGAAGTCAAGGATGCTTCTCAAAGTTCTTGAGTGAATGACCAAGAAGAGTGAAAGGGTTGTCTATTAAACAGGGAAACTATAGGAGAAGCTTTTATGTGGGATATAACATGGATTAAAGTTTGAACATGTTGACTTTGTTGTGTCTACAGAAACACCAAAGAAAAAAAGTCTGTCAGAAGTTGGATTAATGCTTGGAAGGGAGGACTGTGTTGAAGATGTCATTTGAGGGGAGGCAGCTCCGAATAGTAATTAGAGCCACCGAATACATGGAATAGCAAAGAACAGCATGTAAAGAAAGGAGTGAAGAGAGCCAATTAAATCCAATTCTGAGGGTCAGTAATATTTAAAAGAATCATACTTGAGGAAAAGACAGTAAAACTGTAACCATAAAGACAGAAAGAAAGCCAGAAGTCTCTGTTTTGAGAAATAAGGACAGAGACTGCCTACAGAAGAAAATTGGCAATTTATGTCAAATGATTTTGAAAGGTCAAATAAGCTAAGGTTTGAAAAATATTATTGGATTTAAGACCACACAGGTAACTGATGGCTGTACTGGGAGCCATTTGAATGGAGAATTAGGGTTAGTGTAGAGACCAATTTTACAGTCAATAACTGGTAAAGAAAAAATAGTGTGTATACAGGCGTTTAAAGATATTTGTAAAGAACTGAAGGAGTAGGAAGTAGTGGGCCATAGGGGTTTATCAGCCATAAATACTACATGACTCATTGTGTTCCTTTGGCACCACCTGTCTCCCAGATCATTGGCCCCAGTAGAGGCCAACCAACTCTGTTTGGCCAACACAGGTTTATTGTCTGGGCTTACTTTGCCTTTAGAACACCAGACCTTCTCTCTTGGCTGTGTTTATGCAGTCAAGCTAACCAGCTGCAACCTGGCAATTTTTTGTGTTCTAATGTCATTTCTGAGCTTTGATGAATCATAACCACATCAACAGATTCCACTGTGGAATCTGGCATCCAAAAGTGCCAGATCATAATACTCAAAAGAGCAGAGAAGTTAACTTCTTGGGGCTACATATTGCCCAGTAAGAATTAGAGTGAGGAGTGAGTTAGGCAAATCAATTTCTTCACCTTTCTTTCTCCCCAGGATGACTAGGGGCATATTTTCTTCTTACAAATGTAAGTCAGTCATATTTGTTGAAATATCATTTGTACACTTGAGAGGTTATAGGGAAGGGACAGGTATTTGGCAATACCTCATCTGGTTTTCTGTACTTTCTTCCTTGCCTCACTTTTCTTTTCCTCTTAAATAAGGAATCCATATGCTAATCTTTTTATCAGGCTTTCTAGTTTATAGTGAACCTGAGTTAAAGTAAGAGTGAGTTCAGGAAGACTTTTATTTTTTTCAAAGGTAAGGAAAATCTGAATGTATTCTATTACTGGTGAGAAGGATCTGGTCCTGAGGAAAATGTTGAAGATGCAAGAGAAAGGGATAATTATTGTGGGATAAGGTTGTCAAATAAGGAGGAAGGATGACTTCCTAGCACATGAGAGGTGAAATTAAGTTTTATTGAACTTTAATTATGTGCCAGGCTCGCTTCACAATGATGGGAATGATTTCTTTTAGGGGGTCCTCACGCCAGTTTTTGAAGTAACTTTTACCACTGTCTTCACATTGCAACTAAATAAACTGAAGCACAGAACCACTAAGGAATTTTTCCAAGTCATACAATTTAGACAGAGGTGACAGAATTATATTTCAATCATCTATTTACAGACCCACCATTCTGATTTACTGTATTTTATCGCCTATGTTTTATTAGAAAAGGATAATTTCCTCTATTGTGATAAGACAAAAGGAAGAGAGATTGAATCCAGTTTTTAATTGTAAGATGTTTGCAGTTCATAGTGGACTACACCTTCAGTGAAGTATGAATGGAAGAAAGATGTTTTGGGAATTTTACAGTAGTATGGAAATCAGAAATCATTTCATTTGTAGCCCAGGTTACTGCAATATCCTCCCACCCATTGATACTGCTTCTACTCTCATTCTTCTCCAATCCAGCAAAGTGACCCATTAAACTCAAGTCAGATCACATTGCTTTGCTCAACTTCAACAAATTCAGAATAAGCATCTCCTTCAGAATAAGAAGTGAACCATCCTTATTAAGACCTCTTTGGAACTAAATTAGTCAGTTCTTTCCCTATCTGTCTCCTCTTTGAACTCATATCTTACTTATATACCCCTTGTTCACCCAGCTCCAACCTTCCATGAAAATATCAGTCATGATCTTTGCACCATTGCACCTACTTCCTCTCCTGGGGTAAAGGACTCTTTCTCAAGACATCCAAGAGGCTAATTCCTATATGTTTCACAAATTGCTTGAAAGTTGACTCTAGAGAAGTTTTTTTTTTTTTTTTTTTTTTTCCTGGCACACTAAAATCTCAATTGTCTTATCAGTATTTCCTGTCTCCTTCCCTTTTTTATTATTTCCCTCTTGGTATTTATGATTACCTGTTATATACTTTAATTTTTTGGTCTTAATGTCTATCTTTCCCACTAATATTTAAAGCTTCTCAAGGGAAAGAGCATTTAATCTTTGTTGATGAATGAATAGTTGTAGAGAGTTGCAAAGCCAAGTGATATGTAAAATATACTAATAAATCTGTGCAATCCAGGACCCCACATTAAGAGTGGTGGTGATGAATAAGTGATTTTTTACTACAGTTCTCAAATGCTAGGCTATAGGCATGGGACAGTGCTTTTTTTCAAAGGAGGATTTACAAAAAGCTCATGGCACAGGTTGAGAAAGATTTCCCACACAAACATTAGGAGTATTAAATATTAAAGAGTAGTCAAAACTTTATTTTACTTTGAATATTAGAATATTTTTAAGTAAAAATGTTTATTTTCTTACCACACATGGGATGGACCCAACACAAGAGAAAAAAGAAGTGCTGGCACAGAGGGTAGGGGATTTGGGACTTTTTATTTGTGGACAAAGAGGAAAAAAACAGTGATTATTGATACTAATAATCATTTGATTATTGATTCACACTCTCAGATTCCACACCATTATTGATACTAATAATACAAATAGCTGTAAAGTTGTTGCATCTGCTTTTATGTATTTATTTTTTCTAGTCTGTGAGGCTGGTTTTTCAGAGTCCTTGAAATATAGTCCATTAGAAATTGAAGCAGAGAGCTTATTCCCCAGCTGTGCCTGAAAATGAACTCTTAGAGGTAACAAGTTAAGCATGAAGAGGAGTTGAAAACCAGGTGTTTAATCAAACAAAACAAAGAGCAGTTGTGTTGTGAGTTTTTTTTTTTTTAAGTGGCAATTAGGTGTTGTGAGTTACTTTCTGTTTGATAGTTTATCTTTCTTTATTAAAAAGGTCATCCTTTCACTTTTCTTACACCAGAATTCATCTCAGAGATGTTTTATCTCTGTCTTTTCTTCTACCTTAGAAAGTAGCTTGGGCTTCTTTTGATGTCTTATGAATCCTTGGACTTAGGAAAATTAATGACAAGCCACTTTGGGGAGGCTTTTTAAAAATTCAGATGGGAGTTATTCATTTTTAGATACATGATATATATTTTGTATAAAGGATATTGTTTTTTCATCAACAAAGTGATCTTAAATTCAGACCTTAAGTTATACATCTGTTTTTTTTATTTAGAAAAAACTTGGCAGATATGAGAATTTGCTCTATCTAGTCAGCATTTAAATTTGGAGGATCACAGACCAGGTTTGGAGTCCTGATATGTAAGTTACCATATTTCCATCTAAGATGAAATGGAAAATATTCAGTCATTAGTGACAAGAAGCTTCCCAGTTGAGAAAAGCAAGTCTTCCAGTGCAGACCACTGGAATGTTAAACCTAGCCATAATTGAGAAGACCAAAGATGATGGAAAAATTCTAATGAGACCCTGAGTAAGTTACCATTATCTCCCATAGATTAATGACATTTAAACAGAAACAATTTTTTTTTTTTTCAGAATTTTCTGGGTGCAGGAACCTCTGAGGAATTTGCTAAATGCATAATCCTCAAGGACTAATATATAAGCATATCTAAGGCTGAAGCCCTAGAATCTTAAATTTATTAAGCAACACAGCTTATTCCATTGTAAACCAAACGAGAACAAACACTGCTATAGAGCACAGCCCATAGTAAGAAAGAAACACTGGCATCTAAGTTTGCAAATTGGTGAAAGTCAGATACTAAAGCTCCTGCATGTTTATGAAGCAGGAAACTTTATGTTCTCGTTCAGCATTTTCACGTTTTTTCTTAAACAAATAAATAATATCATTGCTTGTTTATTCATTTTAAATTTTTATAATTGAATTGAAACAGCCATCAGAAGAGGGAACGATGCCTGGTAAAGATAGGCAAGCTGAAGACTAATAATAAAACTAATGGCTAAGATTCTGTCAGGGAATTAGGGAAATAACAACTATCTCCAAAAGCACACAAGAGCACTGAAAGAATTATAGTTGAGGACCTCTTTAGGCAAGGATAAACAGATCTCAGTCACTCCAGAGAGCATCATAGCACTACAGAGTAATAATGTTCCTGAGCTAATGATGAAAGATTCAGTCCTTCTTAGTATTCTCTGTTTAAGATTTCAGGGAAGTACAATGAGTATTGCAATGACTTAGATGCACAAAAATACATTTAATATAAATTAGAGTAAGTTTCTAATCTATATTAAAGTTCTAAGTTCTGTGTTATTCGGAAAATTAACAAAGTTGGAAAGGTTATTCCAAACACAAATGAGATACTCACATTCTTTCCAGGTGCACAGTGGCTAAGATAATGCCCTTCTGTTAGACTTAGGGCTGGTCCCAGATAGGAAGTGGTCTGGCAGGTGGTAACATTATTTGTATTCCAGGTGCCAGAAACTGGGGAAGATTCCTGCCTGAGACACCACAGGACTATGAGCATCAGACAGAAAAACCGTATCAATATGCACCAGAACTTTACAAGTTCAAGTGTCTTTCGCAGACCAGCAGCTACAACATCACATGGGAGCTTATTAGAAGTTCACACTCTCAGATTCCACACCAGATCTCCCGAATTAGAATCTGTAGTTTTGTAATATTCCTGGGCACATTAAAGTTTGAAATGTGAGACATTAATAAAGCTGGGATTTCAATGTCAAGGATGTAGTTGGTGTTGAAAAACAAAGTTCAGACACTGGAAGTTCAAAAGCAGGTTCAAATTATATAAAATAGCCAAGTATAACCGAAGGTCATCTACATACCTCTCAAAACATGATCAGAGATGGTCATAGTAACAGGCAGGACAGATATTTTGCACATACATATTAATCTCAAATTTTCTTTAAAATGTTTTTTACTGTAATATAAATATTGAGACATGTGAGTTTCAAATCAAGGTAAACTTTACATGTAATACAATACATGTACATTTTGAAAAATGTATATATCCACATAACTATTAATCTGAGCAAAATATAAAACCTATTCATCACCCTAGAAAGCTCCCTTTTGTCCTTCTAAATTAATTTTCATCCCCTAGGAAACTACTGTTCTAATTTCTATCACTCTTGATGGTTTTGCTTTTTCTTGAACTTAATGTAAATAGAAGCAAATATTATATACTCATTTGTGTCTACATCCTTTCTCTTAACATAGTGCCTTTGAGATTAACCTCATATTGTTGCACGTAATGATACTTTGTTGCTTTTTACTGATGAATAGTATTCTTTGTGCAAATATATCACAATTTGTCCATTCCCCTATTGGTGGATATTTGAGTTTCCAGTTTTTTACTATCATAAATAAAGCAGCTACAAAATCTATTATCATATAAGACTTTTGTAGACAATTTCTCTTGAAAAAATATCTAGGTATAGAATGCCTATTAACTTTTTGAAATTTTTATTTATTTACTTATTTTTGCAGTTTTTGGCTGGGGCTAGGTTTGAACCCACCACCTACGGCATATGGGGCCAGCGCCCTACCTCTTTGAGCCATAGGCACCACCCAGAATGCCTGTTAACTTTTTAAGAAGCTACCAGTATTCCAAAGCAGTTGTACTATATTATACTCTCACCAGCAATATGTGGGAGTTCAATTGCTTCACATCACTGCTAGCATTTAGTGTGGTATTGTCAGTCTTTTAAAATTTAGCTAGGTGAAATGGCTATGAAATGGTATAGGTGTAAGCACTGCACTTTTCTGATGATGAATGATGCTGACCACCTTTTTTATGTGTGTTTATTCCTCATCTGTATGTCTTGTTTTGTGAAGTATCTGTTCAAGTCTGTGGCAGGAGCATTTTCCAAACTAATAATAATAAAGTAGGCACAACAATATCTCTCATAACATATGCATTCCTGACATTTCTGCCATCAGGGGGTCGGTTGTAGTTCCTTTCATCTTATAAAAGACTGAAGCTTTGTGACTGTGCTGGCTGATCACTTATAGTGGATGTATTGATGTATGACTTCTGAAGCCAGATTATAAAAGGTGATGGACATCATCCAGTTTTCTGGGGAGGTTTCTCTTGAAAGCCAGCCATCATATAGTTTGAAAACCTGTACCACTTTACATGGAGGGACCAATGTAAATATTAATTGGAACCGACAGCCAATCCAATGCCAACTTGCACAATGTGAATGCTTTGCCCTGAAAGGGAATCCTCTACCCCTATTTGGACTGCCTTATCTGATACCAAGTGAAGCAGAGACAAGTTGTCCCCATTGAGATTGACTCAACTTGCAGATGCATGGACAAAATTAATGATTGTTGTCGCATTACGCTACTTATCTATGCGGTTATTTTTTATACAATACTAGTAACCAGAATAGATTTGGTTGCTGCATAACAAAAACTAAAACGTGATATGACTTTGTGACTGATGTGCTTGACCCATTCCCCACTGTCTTCCTTCTGAATGTGTCGACACCAGTTATTCTATGCCTCTTTCAATGGTACCTTTTGGATATGTGAGGGGCATGTAACTTCTTTCTTTAGCTCACTTATCTACATATTGAAAGGAACCATATGTAAGAAGTTAAAATAAATCCATCTTGTCTGCAGTAATTGCTAATTTTGCTAAGTTAGATGATAAGATTGTGAACTTCAAAATTAAGCCCAGTGTATAATGAATAAGATATTTGAGAGTTTTTGGAAGAGGGTAAGTGTATTTTAGTTGGAAAGGAATGCAAATAATTTGTGATCAGATGGTGAGCTGTGCCAGTTTTAAGACATGACCCCCGGATTCGTTTATATTTCTTCCCTTAGATAAAGGTTCTACAGGCCTTTCTATTGAATTTAGGTTCTATAATTTCTTCACCAACACAATGTGGTGGAATGAATATTCACGCAATTTCAGAGCAAGACTTTAATAACCTGCAATTTCCACTTTCTCTGTCTCATGATGTTCTTACTCTTAGAACCCAACTACTCTACCAAGCAGTGACATGAACAGCCCAAGTGTCCTCATTATGGTCAATAGCCACTGATGAGGTAAAATCCTCCATCCAGAGATCACTTCCAGACATGTGAGTGAGCAAGGCTTCCAGTGACTCCAACACCCAAGCATTGAGTTATCCTTCACCATCCTGTCATCTTTACTGCTACTATGCTAAGCAGATACCTGCTCCCTTCCCTGAGCCTTGCCCAACTTGCAGATTTGTGAGAAAAATAACTAATTATTTTTGTTTTAAGTCATTATTTTGGGGATGGTTTGTTACTCAGTGATACACAACTGGAGCAAAGTTTTTTCTCAAGTTAAAAAATTGGATTGTTTTTTAGAAAATGGTTTGCAGGAGTCTCTTATATATTCAAGATACAATACTTTGTCATACACACACACACACACACACACACACACACACACACACACATATATATATATACTGAAAATATTTTTTTTACCAGTCTATCACTTGGTCTTTTTTTTTTTTAAATAATAATTTTGTTCAGATATGTTTTTAAATTCAACATAGTACATTTTTTATTATGGTTAATGCTTGCTGTGCAATTTCAATGCTTGCTGTGAATCTACTCTAAACTGATGAAGTGATATATATATATATATATATATATATATATATATATATATATATGTATTTTCTTTTTTCCAAGAAGTTTAATACTTTCAGATTTACATTTAGTTCGATAATCCATCTGAATTTTTTTTTTAAACCGTTCTTTTTCTCGAGTAGTGTTGACATTACGTAATTGAATTGTGTTGGTACATATGTGAAAAATGATACAACTCTCTTCTGTTTCACTGTTTTTCATGCTGGCATGATTAGTGTGACCTTATATAATTTCTTGAAATCAGGTAGTAAAGTTCTTCCAACTTGGTTCTTATTCTTAAAAATTATTTTGGTTATTCAAGATTCTTTGCATTTTCACATTAATTTAAAAACAATTATTGAATGTTTTTTTAAAAAGCATATTAGAATATTGGTGGGGATTGTGTTGAATCTATAGGTCAAATGGAGAACTCATATTTACAATAGTTTTTCAGTCTATGGCCATGATTCTTCTCTCCATGTCTTTATAGATCATTGATTTTTTTTCCCCTCAATGTTTTGTAATTTTTAAGGTGTAATGCTTTAACATATTTTGTTAAATGTAATTGTAAGTATTTTGCATTTTTATACCATCATAAACATAGTTAAAATTTTTCCTTTACTACTCCTACTTTAAAAATAAAATTTATTTTTGTATGTTGACTTTGTATTCTGTGATCTTGTTAAAAATATTTCTGAGTTCCATGAGACTTTTTTGTAGATTTTTGAAGATTTACATGAATAATCATGGTACCTTCTAATAAAGAGAGTTTTAAATGAAGGGATTTGAGGTCACCAGATGAGGAGGTCTTAGTGCAAGGAATGAAGAGGCTTGACACAAAGTCTGTGTCAGAGGACTGAGAAACTCTGGGAGGAAACTTCCTGAGCTAAACTTGGGTCCATTTTTATAATCATAAAGCAGGAAAAAGTAGTTAAAAGTTATTTATCAGACATCAGCACTAGAAAGGGGAACATGGCAAGTGTCATACAGAATGTCTGCAATTTGCTGGCTTTGTACTGGCATTTGATCCAAAGACCTCTGCCTCTAGCATCAAAAGATCTGCGGGAGCCACGCAACCCTGGGTCCCCCCTCCTGTGTCCTCCCAGCCTCCACACTAGCTCATCTATCTGACCAGGGACTCTGGTAGCTGCGAACCCTCTGGAGCCCTCCCTGCCTCTGTGCAGAGCCCTTCTCCTGGCCAGAGACTGCTTAGAGCCTTGGGTTCTCTGTGCCAAAGTCACTGGGTGCCAGGCACAGAGAACCGTGCGCACCACCCCCAGACCTGTTACTGAATCTGGGTGTGTTGCACACTGGAGCTGCTTCTACAACCGGAACTCCCTAACTAGAGCAGCCCCAGAGGAACTACACAGGGTCAGTCCCTACAAAAATCCAGCAACAATAGAGTGATCCTGCTGGGATCTAATCTTGGAGAGATACCACCCCAACTCTGAGGACAGCCAGAGGCAATGGTGAAAAGCAGTCATGAGGTGAAATCAACAGAGAAACTCTGGCAATATGAATAATCAGAGTAGATCAACTCCCCCAAGGATCAATGGGGCAGAAACAACACAAGACCCCATGCACAAACAAATAGCTGAGATGTCAGAAATTGAATTCAGGATCTGGATAGCAAATAAGATCGAACTAGAATTCCAAAAGTTATCTCAAGAATTCAACAGATTCAGAGACCAAATGACCAAAGATTTTGACACATTGAGACAAGAAGTTGCATCCCTCAAAGATCTGAGAAACACAGTAGAATCCCTCAGTAACAGAATGGAGCAAGCAGAAGAAAGGATTTCTGACATTGAAGACAAAGCTTTCGAA
>CAUYPK010004580.1:0-40706 GCA_963574355.1 Loris lydekkerianus
GGAGGGACCTCACCTAATGTGCATGATGCAATGGTACATTTCAAAACTATTAAGAATGCGTATAATTGTGATGGATGTGTTACTTAGTTCAATGTAAGCATTTCACATTGTATATCAAAGCAGTACCCTGAACCCCATAAAGGCATCAATGTACAAAGTTATAATTTAATAAAAAATAATAAAAATAAAATGAAACATAGAAAATCTAAAACTTGAAAAAACAATTACTCATTAACTCCAATAAACAGTATTAGATTACAAAAAAAAAAAAAAGATTACACCAAAGTATCTCAGTCTTCATCAGCTTCAATCCATTTAATGTAAACATTGCTTTGACTCAAATGTGGGTTACCTAAAGATTTTAAGTAGCTTCGAATTTCTATACTCTAATGATGGTTCTTAACATGCAATGCAAATTTAAACAACTACTCAGTCCCAGTTACTAACTTTTATTAACTAGATATAAGTAAATGCCTGTTTTTGACAACAGTGCTAGGTCATATATTATCTCACTTAATCACTGTCTATAAAATAGATGTTACCCAATTTTACAGGTGAAACTCAGAGAAGGTGAGAGACTTGCCCAGGTAAGAAGTAAACCTGGGATTAAAGTCGGTCTGACTGTGTTTCTGTAAGGCATTTCTTAGCCACTACCCATACTGCCTCCACAGTATCAGATCAGCTGCTTTGGTCAGCCCAACTCCTGATCATTTCACAAATGAATACAGTCTGTTTACAAACCATTGGTCAAGTTTTCTGTGCCTAGAGCAGCTAATGTGGCTATGTTAATGAGACAAATATAAGTCCTTGCTGACTCCACTGGATTCTTTAAATAAAAATACAATCCCAGTCAGCACCTGTGGCTCAAAGGAGTGGGATGCCAGCCCCATGTGCCAGAAGTGGTGGGTTCAAACCCGGCCCTGGCCAAAAACTCCAAAAAAAACCAACACCAGGGTAGTCTAATTCTGGTGATTTCCATTGGCAAATTCATGACATACATTGCTTTTGTTGCTACCATAGGACAAACACCCTAAACTTTCTTTATTGGAATAAAGCCTGTTAAAAATTTTTGCAGGAAAATCTCTAGGACTTTTTAAGTGTCAAAAAGCTGAGGAAATGCTGATACTTTTTAAAATACATCCTGACCCAGTAAGAACTAGCACTGAGTCTTTTATTTTCTTGCAGTCAGCAAAACTACCAACCTATAAAAATTCAAATCGTAGTTAAGGGCATGTATTTTGAAGTAGTTCCATAGGCAGTGAGTCACTTCCAAACTCTGGCTTTGTACTGAAAACTTTTTTTAAGCTGTATATGTAGGCAGAAACTTACACTTTTAAAATCTATAACTGCCCTACTGTGAAAGGAGAAGCTAGTCCACGTGGGATTTTACTAATTGTTTTCCCTGAAAACTGTTTCCCCTCGGGGGGGAAATGAATATTATTACTGACTCCTATGCACTACACCTTGTATTATAGTTAAAACAAATACAAACTGCTGTTCCTAATTGCTGATACTTGCAGAAATAAAATGAAGGCCAGTATAATCACCCAACAAACATGAGCAAGGGTGTATGGGGAGAAGAGAGTTGGAGGAAGTGGACAGAACTGGGTCAGTAGGTGGCAGATGTTAACTGGTTCACACTTGTCTTCAAAAGCAGGGGCCAAATTTGTGAGCACTTTTTTATATATTTGTTTATTTATTTATTAAAGTGCAATGGCATCAAAGCTCACAGCAACCTCCAACTCTTGGGCTTAAGAGATTCTCTTGCCTCAGCCTTCCAAGTAGCAGGACTACAGGCACCAGCCACAACGCCCGGCTATTTTGGGATTGCAGTTGTCATTGTTGCTTAGCAGACCTGCGCTGGGTTTGAACTCACCACCCTAGGTGTATGTGGCCAGTGAGCTACGGGCACCACCTTGTGAGCGCTCTTAAACGCAAAAGCGAAGAAAGAAAACTGGTGAGACCATGAAGAAGATAAGGTCCTGCTGTAGAAGGATGTGTTAAATAGACATTATCCAAAATATTTTCTTATATACTATATTAAAATTAAGAACATTATCAATGACATGTCTTCCTGACACATTACATGGATTTAGTTGCACCTTATGTATTTCCTCATTTATTCTGCATAATAGTCCTGTGATACAGGTTGTATTTTCATTTTACAGATGAGGAAACTAAAGCTCAGGTTCAATGATTTGCTTCAGGGGTCCTCAAGCTGTGGCCCACAGGCCACATGAGGTGGTGTGATTGCATTTGTTCCAGTTTTGTTTTTCTTACTTCAAAATAAGATACGTGCAGTGTGCATAGGAATTTGTTCATAGTTTTGTTTTTTTGTTTGTTATTTTTTAAACTATAGTCCGGCCCTCTAACAGTCTGAGGGACAGTGAACTGGCCCCCTGTTTAAAAAGTTTGAGGACTCCTGATAGAGACAGGGCTCAAAAATAAACCTTAGGATCTAAGCTAACATTTCCCATGCTACTGTATTTAATTTTGGATGGGATGTATTGAACGTTGGCCATGAAAAACTTGCTGCACAAGTGTAACATGTATAATACAACACAGGATGAATTTTTATCCTTTTCTGATTGTCTCTAAACTGCTCCTAGTATCAACACAAGAGGTAAAGTAGAATATTCTCTTAAAAAAAAAAAAAAAAGGAACAATTACTTCAGACTTCTCCCAAGAGAAAAAGAATCTTTCTATCCCCAGTAAATGTTTCTTTTAAAATACAAGCTTAGCAACTAATGAGTTATGATCATGTGACAAGTCTGCCAGAAACAAGTCTAAATACTTGAACTGGTTTTACAAAATTCACGTAATATTCATTTCGTACAATTTTGCTGTAAAAAGAAAATCAGCATGATAATTCCCCTTTTACATTAAAGTAACCAAGATGAAGAGAGGTTATACTAGTCAAAGTCTTAAAAGCTATGAAAATGGCATTCTGTGGTCACACAGACTAAGTTTAAACCATATGTGAGTTACTAACAAATACTATAATGATGCATTTCACCCTTAAAAGAAACTCATGGGAGTACTTAAATAACATGAAATGTTATCCATTTCTTACTTCCTGAAATTACTCTGAAAATGGCAAATTAGCATTAATTTAGTTAAAGCATCACTATTAACACAATCTCCATGCACATTTATTTATTTGAGATAGTCTCATGTTGACCTGGGCAGAGTGCCCTGGAGTCATAGCTCACAACAACCTCAAACTCTTAGGCTCAAGTGATCCTCTCACCTCAGTCTCCAGAGTAGCTGGGACTATAGGCACCCACCAGAACGCCTGGCTGGTTTTTCCATTTTTAATAGAAACTGGGTCTCACTCTTGCTCAGGCTGGTCTAACTCCTGAGCTCAAGGGACCCACCCACCTCCACCTTTCAGAGTGCTGGGATTACAGGTGTGAGTCACTGCACCTGGCCTGCAGACTCACCAAAATAACATTAATAACATTCACTGTCAGTTATACCCATTTCTATTAGAATAAACATTTTTCCTTAAGATGTTTTTGTCTGTAATATAAAGTAAAACCAAAGGGTCAATTTTTTTTGGAAAAAATTTTTCTTTTTTCGTTCAGAAAAAAAAACCTAGATATTATCTAAATACGCCCTAGATAAGGAAATAAGGGTTCTGAATACTGTCTAAATACACCTTGGTGGCCAATAAGGTTAACTTCCCAAATGTATTTAGTTGCCAGAAGAATATTATACAAATCATAGCTTATTATGAGTAAGGAAGATTTAGAAAGTATAATCATTGTTCCCTCCTCCCTAATTCAGTTTCTGCTACTGCTGTCGTGTTACCTATATCTAAGCACTGAAATACAGAAGGCCACAACCAGCTCAAACTTTCGGGGTCTATGTACGATGACACTATTCACCCTGGTTTAAACCACTAATCTATGAAACTCACTTCCTTCTTGAACCTTGTACCCTCTTCTGTGAACTAGTTTACAGCCACACCCAGATACACATGACCCTCAGTTATTCTATTTGAAGGCGAGAAAAATCTCTGAAAGCCGAAATCTTATTTCATTCCTAAATACTTTTCTCACATCCCAACCAAATAAAAATATTTTTACCATCCCAAATTCAGTCCCACTGAGAACATCCAGCAATGAGGCAAGGTATTTAATTTTAAATTCTCCTAGGAAACAGAATGGAGGGAACTGGGGTCAACTTTAAAAAATTTGGGGAAATCTGTGAAATGATGTCCTTTTAAATAATCTATTTTACTCCAATGTGAATTAAATATGAAAAATTAAAGATAAATTTTGTAAAGTTAATAAAACTTTTAAATTCATTATTTATTTATTTTTTTTTTTTGAGAAAGAGACTCAAATCTTGGGTAGAGTGCTATGGCATCACAGCTCACAGCAACCTCCAACTCCTGGGCTCAAGCGAGTCTCCTGCCTCCGCCTCCCAAGTAGCTGGGACTATAGGCACCCGCCACAACGCCCAGCTATTTTTTGGTTGCAGCCATCATTGTTGTTTGGTGGGCCCAGGTTGGATTCGAACCGACCAGCTCAGGTGTATGTTGCTGGTGCCTTAGCCGCTTGAGCCACAGGCGCCAAGCCTAAATTCATTACTTTTTAAGTTGTTCGTTTCCAAACAGGTAGTTTATTACTTTCACCCAAGGCATCTATACATATTTTTTTCCTTGATGAATAGCAAAGAGACTTATTACAGTAAATATTCAGCTAATGTACTAAACCAATCTTGCTTGTTATTCAAATAAGGAACATTAAACAACCATTCTATACATCACATTAGTAAGCCAAAAAATTTACGTATTCAGTAAAACAGAGTCTGGGTAGTATCACAAATATTCACATCACCTTTTAGCAGCTATTACTTGTAACACACACAATAGCATTCCATCGTCACACAAACCATATAAAAAAAGTGTACAAGTATAACAAGTATATTATAATAGAGGATGAATGTTTATCCTTTTTTGATTGTTTCTAAAGCTTTAAAATAATGCCCTGGAGTTTTGTTTCATTAACAGTTTGATTTATCTCCCTATTTGTGTAAGACATCAAGCTAAGTGCTTTGAAAATCACAGATTTGTAAAAGATACCACCAGGTCCCTTCTCTTTAAAAGTTTACAACCTTGCTGAAGAGATAAGTAAAAAAACTATGAAAACCATGAAAAATGAATGTAGCGTGAATGGTACTCACCAACTGCTACAAGAGAGTAGACACAAAAAAAAAAAAAAAAAAAACACGGGAGGGGCAGCACTGGGGGCAAAGACAGCAAATGGGGATCAAAACACATCTGAGATGAAGACGGCCGGAACAGTGTGGCTAAATAAGACACGTACAATTAACATGTGTAAGGACGGGACGCAGCAAGGATTTGATGCCACAAACAGGAGTCAGTTAGAAATAGGACTGGGCCTTTATCTTGTGAGCAAAGGTCACTATTCGAATAGTGATACATTCCTCATTTCGTTTTATTTTCCTGTAGTGTGTAGAATACACTGGGTAATAAAAACTAAAAAGCAAAAGTCAAGTTAGAAGGTTACTTCGGTATCTGTCTAACAGGAACTACCATAAAGCCTGAATCTGGAAGATGGTAGTGGAAAGACAAATAAATTAAAACTCTTAATTCTTCGGTTCTAATGTAAATGATCAACATTATAGTCATATGTACGGTTGACTGATATCATACGTTGAATATGCAAAGGAACAACATAAAACCAAAAACTTGCCAATATACTTTCAGGAAAGACTTCTTTAAATCATCTTAGAAGGCTATTTATTCTATAAGGGAATAAACATTATAATATCCCTTTTGGATGTATTCTGGAGCACCATATCTCATCACTTAATATGTCTGTAGTTCCATTTTTGCACTATTTAATAAACATTTATTACCTAAAAATAAAATTTTCAAACATCACAATCACAAACTACCTATATGAAATGAAAGATAATCTATATTTTACTATATAAAACTTACTTACTAAACACTTTTGAGCTCTGCCTGATCTATATAATAATTTTAAAATCCCAAAATACAATGTATATCTTCTATTTTTTTTAGGAATACAGGAAATATCTTATAAAGGTATTTCTCAAAGTAATTATCAGCATTATTACCCAAATGAAAAAACACACATATTTAGACCTAAAAGAAAAATTTCTGACCATAATACAACTTTATTTTTCAAAAACTTTCTACCTAGACTTGGCGCCCGTAGCTTAGTGGTTAGGGCGCCATCCACATGCACCAAGGCTGACAGGCTCTAACTCGGCCAGGGCCATCTAAAACAACAATGACGACTGCAACAAAAAAAATAGTCAGGCTATTGTTGGCGGGTGCCTATAGTCCCAGCTACTTGGGAGGCTGAGGCAAGAGAATTGCTTAAGCCCAAGAGTTTGAGGTTGCTGTGAGCTGTGACTCCACAACACTCTATCAAGGGTGACATAGTGAGACACTGTCTCAAAAAAAGAACTAAAGAAAAAAGAAAACTTCCCATCTATATACTACCTTCCCAAGGGACAAATATTTCAGCTTGATGAATTCACGTTATCAGCTTGGCACCTGTAGCACAGTGGCTAAGGTGCCAGCCACATACACCAGAGCTGGTGGGTTCAAATCCAGCCCAGGCCTGCCAAACAACGACAACTACAACCAAAAAATAGATGGGCATTGTGGCAGGCCCCTGTAGTCCTAGCTACTTGGGAGGCTGAGGTAAGAGAATCGCTTAAGCCCAAGAGTTGGAGGTCGCTGTGAGCTATGCCAAAGCACTCTGCCCAGGGCGATAGCTTGAGACTCTGTCTCAAAAAAGAAAAAAATTATTCATATTATAAAAATGTATTATTATGCTTATACCTGAAGATTTTTGTTGTTACTTCCTTAGATATTCCCGACCTGTACTAGCCACTTATAATACCGTATATACTCGAGTATAAGCCGAGTTTTTTCCGGCACAAAATTTGTGCTGAAAAACCCGAACTCGGCACAAATTTTGTGCCGAAAAAACTCGGCACAAATTTTGTGCCGAAAAAACTCGGCTTATACTCGAGTATATACAGTAATCCATCTTATTTTCCCTTCAAAAATTTGGGCAAGAAGTACACATCACACGTGGCAAAATACAATAAATTTCATTGAAATGTTAAAGGTGTTCAGTTCTATGGAAAAAGAAAAGTGAACAGCATGAAAGAGAGAGGAAAAAGAGGAGCTTTCATTTTGAAGGGAGTCACCAGGCCAGGCTTCACTGAGAAGCCATATCAGATTAACGCAAGGCCTGTAGTTTTACAAGCTGAGATGAAGGCTGTTCAGCAGTAGAATGATTTTCTTTTTTTTTTCAATGGCCAATAAAAGATATAATTAGATTTGAGTGTTAAAAAGTATAGCTGATTTCATTTAAGAGGGAAGAGGTAGTGTAATCAAAAATATTGTGCTGCTGGGTGGGGCAGTGCCATAAAACAACTGGAGTCTCAGATCCAAGACTCAACCACCAACATGTGTGGCTGTGCCAACTATTGGTCAAAAGGCTTTACCCCCTACAACAACCCTCCATATGGACTGTTTTTACAGGTCAGTAGTACTTCAACCACATTCCCAGTTTTGAACACAAAAAAGCTTAAAAAACCAATTTGGTGGCAAAATCTGACCCACATTCATACAAGACAGCTTATAGTCTTGACTTACTCTACTTGGCAAAAATATACACGAAGAAACATTAACCCTCAAGGTAGCCCTTAAATATCCTAACTAACAAAGAGGGCTAAGTATATCTATCTACACATATCAAATATTTTTAAACTGCCCTGTGTCTTATTCAGAATATAGTGGAGTTGCATCATATGGCAACTGATCATATTCAAATTAAACCAGGCATGCTTAAGGAAAAAGCAAAACAAGGAAGAAAACATCCATCAAAAGTAAAATTCTACCTTGCACATAACCTGGGGTAAGATGGAAGATGTGAACCTACTGTTACAGATTTTGATTTTACACTTTAGAGATACACAGTTGTCAGTCAACATGCCCCCTAAACACTGAAGAATTGCTTTACCTGATGTTCAACCATAGAAAATGTTATTTATTCCAACACTGGAGGAAAATCAGGTTGTTTGAAACCTATGTAAAGATGGTACATCAGCATCCCACATGACCTCTTTTTATTGGATTTCTAAGGCTAATTTTAACTGGATGTGAATTTGACTAAAGCATTAAAAACCCGAGATGTAACTGAATAGCTAAGCTGTCTAATACAGCGACCACTAGAGACCCGTGGTGCTGAGCGCTTAAAAGATGATTCGTTAGAACTGAGATGTGCTGTGAGTTCAAATGCACATCAGATTTCAAAAGTTTAGTATGAGAAAGAATGCAAACTATCTCATAATTTTATTTTGATTATTCAACAAAAGAATAATACTTTCCTGATACTTGGTTAAGCATAATACATTATTAATTTTACTAGTTTCTTTCTCCTTTTATTTTAATGTGTTTAGTAGAAAATTTCAAATTTAAAGCTACATAATATAGCCTGCATTTTACATGTAGTTCTACAGAACAGCACTGCACTACCGTAAAGACCCAGAACAAGATTCATATAACATTCTCAAATATTTACATTCGAGGCCAGGCCAGTGGCTCACGCCTGTTATCCTAGCACTCTGGAGGCTGAGGCAGGTGGATTGCTTGAGCTCACAAGTTTGAGACCAGCCTGGGCAAAAGCAAGACCCAGTCTCTACTAAAAATAGAAAAACTGAGGCAAGAGGATCGCTTGAGCCCGAGTTGGAGGTTGCTGTGAGCTATGACACCATGGCACTCTGCCCAGGATGACAGCTTGTGACTCCGTCTCAAAAAAAAAAAAAAAAAAAAAAGACTGAATAATTCCATTTTTAATCACCAGAGTAACACAAACACAAGGGTCACAAGAAATATTTATTAAAAATGCTAAAATAAGTTTTTTGTAACTTAAGAATATCTATTATTTTAAATATTTAAGGAAGATTCTAAACATTCAACGAATAAAGTCATCATGTTTTGTCTAACTGAAAATCCATTTTCAGAATTTCCACAATCATCAGTATATGTAAGAAGGTTCCGTGTCCTATTTTTCTTCACTAGGGTTAGAAGGTATCCAGGTTTTATGAACCAAACACATATTATAATGCAATTAAAAAATAGGTAACTTATTTTCTAACATATACGGATTTTCATATAACTCTTAAAAGGCAACTTTAGAGTTTATATTAAGTTTAAGAAAAATAAGTCTATCTTATAATAAAATCTATATTAGTAAAAGACAGAAAAAGCACACTAAGTATCTATTGCTCTAAAGTTAAACACACTGAGTATCTATTGCTTAAAGTGCACTCTAAGACTTAGCAGTTCCATTCCTGTGCATTTACTGGACTGATCAGAAAGAAACGCTTGTATCTACCAAAAGATACAAACAAGTTCACAGCAGCCTTATTTGTAGCTATAACACAGCCTGGAAAGATACTTAATTTCTATTTACAGAAGATGTATAATGGAATACAGATGGTTTGCGAGGAAACAACAAATGATATATATATTACACACGACTCTTCCAGACATAATGCTGATCAAAATTCAAATACAAAAGAGTTCACATTATATGATTCCACTTTTATAAAGTTCAAAAATAGGCAAAACTAATCTACCGTAAAAGATGTCAAAGATTTTTTTCTGTTGAGTGGAGGTAGTATCTGCTAGAAAATACACAAAGACAGCATTTGGGGATAGGGTGTTAGTTACACAGTGCATACTTATAAAAAAAACTATCAACCTAGAGAACAAGAGTGTCTATTGATTATGTTAAGTTATAGTTCAGTAAAGAGGTTTTCTATAAAAAGAAACTTTTTTGTTTAAAGGACTTTACACATTATGACTTCCTTCCTCTCAAAACAATTATTTAAAACTAAGTTTACAGGAGAATTTGTCTATGTAATCCTTCAACTAAATTTTTAATTTCTTGCTTCTTTTTATTAAAAAAAGTAATTAGTTCAACTCTATTGAAACATATTCTTAACTCTGGCATTATATAATAATCTTTCATAAATGGATAATAATTCATAATGGCTTTGAAAGTATACCATTCCCTTTTATAGCTAAACTTGAATGTTTATATCTTCAAATATTTAATTGTACTAGTTCACTCTTATTTTTAATCTAAAAAGTTAACTTTGAATTCCTCAAAATCCAAAGTTTCTGAACACATAATTCTTTTCACTAATAAAATACATCAGGGATCTTCAAACTGCGGCGTGTGGGCCACATGAGGCAGTGTGATTATATTTGGTCCCGTTTTGTTTTTTTACTTCAAAATAAGATATGTGCAGTATGCATAAGAATTAGTTCATAGTTTGTTTGTTTTTTAACTATAGTCTGGCCCTCCAATGGTCTGAGGGATAGTGAATTGGCACCCTGTTTAAAAGTTTGAGGACGCCTGATTAATACATAATAAATTCAACTAATAGCTGGGGTTCACTTACAAATTCTTTTATAGTCCTAATTTGCTTATTTAAATTTCTTACTTGCTTTTACCTTCTCCCCATAACTAACAAGAAAAGAAAGAAAATGCTGCTTTACCAAGTGAATAATCTTAACCATAAAATGGAGTTTCTATTTTAAAAGTTCAATACAATGTGCTAGGGAAATATAAAAGTCTATATTCATCCAATCCTGGAAATTCACACTGCTTGACGGCGATTAAGAAAATCTGTAAAACCAACTTTTGTGTTATTCATGTGACTATAAATCATAAATATTCAGTTACTAAAGTAAATATGTATTTGAAGAAGTTGGCTTATTCATTACAACCTTAAAAAATATATTATTTTGTTAAATATATTTATATATCCTTTCTTCATCTGTTTCTATTCTGAGCAAGATAGATGGTAAAAGTTTTTAAAAGGGAAAGACACAAGATATAGAAGAGGTATAAAGATGAAGATTAAGAAGGAAATGTTGCATATGCAGCTAGGGGACTATGTTCACCACCAACTTCAGTCAAATCAGCCTGCAGATCCACGGGGGGGTCTATGGGGTGTACTGGGGTCTGAATGTTTGTGTCCTACCCCCCAAATCCATAAATTGAAACTTTATCCCTAATGTGAGGGTATTTGGAGGTGGGGCATTTAGATGAGGTGATTAGGTCCTGAGGGCAATACTCTCACGAATGAGATTTTTTAATTTTTTTTTTTCAGACAGAGTCTCACTTTGTTGCTCTGGGTAGAGTGCTATGGCATCATAGCTCACAGCAACGTCAAATTCTTGGACTCAAGTGATTCTCTTGCTTCAGCCTTCCAGTAGCTGGGCCTCAGCTAAAAGATGGGGTTTCACTCTTGTTCAAGTTGGTCTTGAACTCTTGCTCAAGCAATCTACCTGCCTTGACCTCCCAGAGTGCGAGGATTACAGGCGTGAGCTATCCCATCTGGCCTCATGAATGAGATTAACATCCTTATAAAAGAGGCCCAGAAGCTCCCTGGCTCCTTCTGCCATGTAAGGTCACAGTGAGAAGACCGCTGTCTATGAGAACATGGGCCCTCAGTAGACTAACCTGCTGGGACCTTGATCTTCTCATCCTCCACAGCTGTGAGAAATAAACTTCTGTAGTTTATAAGCCACATGTCTATGGTATTTTGTTATAGGGGGGCAAATGGATTATTATGATAATACATGAGCTTTGGGGTTTTTTTGGTTTTTTGAAACAGAGTCTCCCTTTGTTGCCCTGGCTAGAGTAGTGCTGTCTACATAGCTCACACCAACCTCAAACTCCTGGGCTGCAGCTGTCCTCAGCCTCCCAAGTAGTTAGGGCTGCAGGCACCTACCACCACATCGAGCTAGTTTTTTTCTGTTTTTAGTAGAGATGGGGTTTCACTCTTGCTCTGGCTGGTCTTGAACTCCGGAACTCAAGCTATCATCTTTGTCCTCCAAGATTGCTAGGATTACAGGTGTGAGCCACCATATCCAGCCTGATGATCTTCTTAATATCTTTCCCTACTGGTAATATGTCACATGTCCTGATCTCTGGGTCTATAAGCAGATAAATTATTATGCTATACCAACATTACCATATATGATAATGAAAAGAGAGAACTTAATTGGATTAAGTGTTGTTTTTTTACTTAATGCTTTTTTACTTACATCCATTAAGTGGATGTTCAGAGGCAGAATCAGGTGGCCTGGTTCAATAATAGATCTTAATGACAGACTGATGGAAATGAGGATGACAGCTCATCCCTACACTAGAAGGTGGAGCTGTCATCAGCAGGAAGGCCTATCAGACTGCCTAAATGTTTACTGTCTACTCCACATTCACTTAAACAAGAATGTTATATATCTCATTTTTAAGTCTAGGTATTCTTTAAAATAATTCTATACAAAAAGGTAAAATATAAATATCTCAGTGTTTAAAACACAAAACTGGTTTAATCAAGATATTTTTACTTGGTTACATAAAGTTCAGAATTATCAAGATTGAATTATATCCCTCTTCCAGGTGACAAAAGTCAAACCAGTTTATCAATATCTGAAAGTTGGCTGGCCACGATGCAGATGCCTGTAACCTGAGCACTTTGAGAGGACAAGACAGGAGGATCATGGCAAAGCAGGAGTTTGAAATCAGCTTGGGCTACACAGTCACCCACTCCAACACACACACAAAATTAGCCAGGTATAGTAGTAAATGCTTATAGTTTTAGCTACTCAAAAGGCCAAGGCTGGAGGATCACTTAAGCCGAGTTTGAGGTTACAGGAAGCTATACTCACACTCCAACCTAGGAGACAAGTGAGACCTTGCCTCTTAAAAAAAAAAAACAAACAAACCTTGAAAGTTAAAGAAAAATAAACAACACAATATGGCATAACAATCTTACTTTTCTACATATGGAAAGCCTTGATTATATTTAAGTAAAAGGAGCAATGAGACAATACCTTCTAGAAGTGTTCCTCCCAATTGTTAAAATGCTGGGTCCTGAGAACAGAGTTCTGAAATAGCTCACAATCCAAACACTCCCTGAAAATTAAGAGAAATACATATTACTTCAAGTGCATGTTATTTCAAAGAATTTCAGTGGTTTGTTTTACAATGGAATTTTAACTGATTAAAATAAATGACCTCAAAAAACAAAAAAAGATGTATTGCAAGGTAAAAAGTATTCTTAATGACACATCTTCCTGGCATAGTTATCAACCACATCGGAAGAAACGACTCACGTGTCATAATTATTTACCAAAATACACTATCTGTTTTTATACTACAGTAAAGACTGTGCCTATTCTCAAAGATGTAAGAAGTTAACATCAAGGAAAAAGAGGAATTTCAATTAAGGATTCTGGGAGAAAGAAAGTGTTAGAATTATCTGATAGTCATTGCAAAGTCTGAAACACTTCATTTCTTCTCCAGCCCACCAGGAACACAAAATGTTAAAACTGAGAATTAGAACCATTCTAGATATAAAATGACATGGACATGTGGAATTTTACACTTTCAGGAACAAAGGATGAAAGTTTTTAGCCAACAAGAGATACTGTGCTGGCTTAGGAAGCTTTATTTTGGTTAACAGGGCACAGCTCTGAAGCTAGCTGGTGCCAGGGAAGGTATGATGCAAACTCCCTGTTACCACCACACCAACATTCCATTTCTATCAGCCATGGTACTTACGTATCTGACTTAGATTTCTAGAGTTTTCAGTTCCATAACCTACAATCAGTTCTCAAAGATTATGCTTAGACAAAAAATAAATCTGTAAACTTGAATTCTAACCTCCCCAAAAAGTTACTTTTCATTATCTCTTCATTCTACCAGGGTCTTGCAGTCTCCTTCAACTTCTACAGGCACCAAGTTTCCTAGAGTGATGCTTCCCAACATCCTTTTTAACCAAGCAGGCTCTTTATCACTACGTCTCTAGGTCACTTTACCTCTATCCTCTTTATTGTTACTTTCCCCATATCTGTAAGCCTTTCATTCATCTCTGAATCCCCCAATACATGGTATGGTGCAAAGTATACAGCTAATACTCAGGAAATATCTGCAAAATGAAATCAATGAATCTTAGAGCCTTGATCAGTTGATATGCCATGTTTAAGTAAAAATTATGTCCTGAAAGAAAAATAAGGTCGGGTGTGGTGGCTTGTCCCTGTAATCCAGCACCCTGGAAGACTGAGGTGGGTGGAGTGCTTCGGCTCAGGAGACATTCAGGAGTTTGAGACCAGCCTGAGCAGGAGTGAGATACCATCTGTACTAAAAAATAAAAAAACTAGTCGGGTGTGGTGGGTGCCTGAAGTCTCAGCTACTTGGGAGGCTGAGGCAAGAGGACTGCTCAAGCCTAAGAGTTTGAGGTTGAGGGGAGCTATGATGCCACGGTTCTCTACCTGAGGCCACAGAGTAAGACTCTGTCTCAAAAACAAAAACAAAAAAAAAAAAAGGAAAGCACTTATGTGGACCAGCTACAATAAAAAATACTTGCCATTTAATTGCCCCCTCCCCCTCCCCAACATACACACACTCAGTTGCTCACTTTCAGTCTTCAGTGGTAAGACTCTTCCAGTCCAGGCTCTCCCAATTCCCTCAATCAGCTGGGCTGGTCAGCTGGGACTCAAAGTACCACTGTCTGAGGTTTTGTACCAACTGGCACAGTACTTGACATTAACACAAATCTTCTAAACACATCCAGGTATACCTCAGAGATATCAGTGGATCTGTTGCAGATCACTACAACAAAGTAAATATCTCAAAATCAACCAAGTCACACAAGCTTTTTGATTTCCCCGTGCATAAAGAAGTTATATTTACACTCTAGCTGAATAAATGTACAAAAATAGCATTGTGTATAGAAAAACAATGTGCATACCCTAATTTAAAAATAATATACTGTTAATAAATGCTAACAGTGATCTGAGGCGTCAGCAAATTTGCTGATAGAGAGTCTTGTTTCCATATTGACAGCTGCCAGCTGATCAGGGTGGTGACTGCTAAAGATTGGGGTTGCTGTAGCAAGTTCTTTGGTTTTTTTTTTTTGTTTGTTTTTGAGACAAGAGTCTCACTCTGTCATCCTGGGTAGAATGCCATGGCATCATCATAGCTCACAGAAATCTCAAACTCTTGGGCTCAAGGGATCCTTTTGCCTCAGTTTTTCTATTTTTAGTAAAGACAGGGTTCAGACTCACTCAGGGTGGTCTTGAACTTCCTGAGCTCAAGCAATCAGCCTGCCCTGGCCTCCCAAAATGCTATGATTACAGGTGCAATTTCTTGAAATAAGATAACAATGAATTCTGTCCCACTGATTAACTCTTCTCTTCTTGAAACATTTCTCTGTAGCATGCAATGCTATTTGATAGCACTTTACCCACAATTTCAAAATTGGACTAAGTCCTCTCAAATGCTGGCACTGGGCTTCATCGACTTCACAGATTCATCTAAGTCCTTTGTTGTTTCAACAGTGTTCACAGAAGCACCACTAGGAGGAGATTCCACCTCAAGAAAGCACTTTTTTTGGTTAGCCATCAGAAGCAACTACTCATCCATTGAAGTTTCCTCATGAGACTGCAGAAGTTCAGTCAGATTTTTTGGCTCCACATCTAACTCTGGTGCTCTTGCTATTTCCACCACATCTGCAGTTAATCCCTCCACTGAAGTCTCAAACTCTTCAAAGTCATCCATAAGGGTTGGTTGGAATCAACTTCTTCCAAACTCCTGTTAATGTTAGTGTTTTGACCTCCCCACCATGAAAAACAAATGTTCTATCATCTAGATTGGAAAATTCTTTCCAGGTTTTTTTTTTTTTTTTTTTTTTTTTTTTAAGACAGAGTCTCACTACATCACCCTCAGAAGAGTATCGTGGTGTCACCACTCCCAGCAATCTCAAACTCTTGGGCTTAAGTGATTCTTTTGTCTCAGCCTCCCAAGTAGCTGAGACTACAGGTGCCTGCCACAACACCTGGCTATTTTTTTTTTTCCCCCGGTTGTAGCTGTCATTGTTGTTCGGTAGGCCCAGGCTAGGTTGGAACCCACCAGCTCCAGTGCATGTGGCTGGTGCCCTAGCCGCTGAGCTACAGGGGTCGGGCCTTTCCAGAAGGTTTTTAACTGCCTATGATAGCTACACCCTCCTGTAATGTGAATAATAAGTGCCAAAAGTAAAAATCACAGAATGAATGCTGTGTTAGCAGTCCAGGAAAACAGTATCACCTTGTACTTTTCCAAGTACAAGTGACCAAGTGCACTTTTCCAAGTACAAGTGACCAAGTGCACTGTCAATAACCTGTAATATTTTGAAAGTAATCTTCTTTTCCTGAGCAGTGGGTCTTCAGATTGGGCTTACAGTACTTAGCAAACCATGCTGTAAACAGATGCACTATCACCCAGATTTTGCTGTTCCATTAATAAAGCACATGCAGAATAGATTTAGCATAATTCTTAAGGCCCCAGGATTTTCAGAATAGTAAATTAACACTAGCTACCATTTAAAGTCACCAACTACATTATCCCCTACCAAGACTGTCCTGTGAAGCTTTGAAACCAGGCACTGACTTCTCCCCTCTAGCTATGAAAGTCCCAGATGGTACCTTCTTGATAGAAGGCTACTTCATCTACACTGAAAATCTGCTGTGTAGCGTAGCTACTTTCATCAATGACCTTAAAGAGAGCTGCTGGATAACTTGCTGCAGCTTCTACAGTAGCACTCGTGGGTTCACCTTGCAATTTTACATTAGAGAGGCAGCTTCTCTCCTTAAACCTCACCGAACAATCTCTGCTAGCTCCTGACTTTTCTTTGGTAGAATCCTCACCGCTCTCAGCCTTCCTAAACTGCTAAGGATTAGGCTGTGGCTTACCGGAACACTGTGGCTGGTTTGATCTTCTCCCTAGACCCCTAAAACTGCCTCCACATCAGCAATCAGCATGTTTTGTTTTCTTATCATTCGTGTATTCTACTGTAGTAGCAGCACTTTTAATTTCCTTCAAGAACTTTTCCTTTGCATTCACAACTTGGCTGTTTGGGGCAAAAAGCCTAGCTTTCAGCTTATGTTGGCTTTCAACAGGACATGCTTTCCTCATGAGGCTTAGTCCTTTCTAGCTTTTCATTTAAAGGGAGAGGTGTGACTCTTCCTTTCAATTGAACACTGAAGAGGCCATCATGGGCTTATTATAAGGCATAATTTCAATACTGTTTTGTCCAAGGAAACAGGGGGCCCTAAGAAGAGGAAGAGAGATGGAGGAATGGCCAGTCAGTGAGGCAGTCGGAATATACACATTTAACAATTAAGTTCACTTGTTTATATGGTTCATGGTTCCCCTAAAGCAACTAGAATAGTAATATCAAAGATCACTGGTCACAGGTCACTGTAACAGATACAATAATAGAAAAGTTTGAAATACTGAGAGAATTATCTAAATGTGGCACGTGAAGTGAGTGATCACACACTATTGGAGAAACAGCACCTGCACACTTGCTCAACTCAGAGGCGGCCACAAATCCCCAATTTGCAAAAAAACAGAGCATCTTTGTGGAGTAGCAAAGCAAAACATAACAAAACGAGGAAAGTAACACCAATGCTACCCTACATCAGCAGCAGGGCGCATCACCTACGTACAGATCAAACATGCCTAGAATCAAAAATAAGGGGAAAAAGTTCCCAAAATCTTAGAAGTAGACAAAAGGCGCCTCCTTAAGATAAGAGTTCACAACTACTAAAGAGAAAAAACAAACAAACCAACCAACCAACCCTAAACAGACCTCCAGGCAATTGGGGGGGGGGGGAAGCATTATCATTTCCTATTAGAACACTACTTTTTCAGCAACTAAATAAAAACATTACCAAATCATTTTATGTAATAAAATTTTAACCTTACTTTGACCTTCCTCATAAAGCAAATAAACCTCTCTATCCAATAAGATTCCATCTGAACTATGTAAGATGATAAGCAATACCTTAATTGCATTCATTTACATGACTTTGAAACTATACTGGGCTGAAGTCACTGACTGCAAGGTCACAAAATACAAAAAAGTAAAATGTACACAATTTACAGAGAAGAAATGATCCACTTAGCGTAGTACCACCTTTTCCAATGTTCATTAGAAGGTACCAAATGCTTAATGCAACCAACAGGTTCAGGCGTCTCTACTGGAAATATGCCATACACGTACAAACACACTCATTTTATAAATAAATTAATTAATTAACAAACAACATACATATAACATTAAGAATACATATTTGAGGCTTGGCGCCTGTAGCTCAGTGAGTAGGGTGCCAGCCACATACACCAGGGCTGGCAGTTTCGAGCCCTGCCTGAGCCTGCTGAACAACAATGACAACTTCAGCCAAAAAACAGCTGGGCATTGTGGTGGGCCCCTGTGGTCCCAGCTACTCAGGACGCTGAGCCAAGAGAATTGCTTAAGCCCAAGAGTTTGAGGTTGCTGTGAGCTGTGATGCCATAGCACTCTACCAAGGGTGACATAGTGAGATGCTGTCTCAAAAAAAAAAAACACATATATTTGAACGAGTTCATCGTGTAAAATGGTTTTCTTCTTAAAATTCATGCAAGAACAATTTTATACCTTAATAGCATTTGAACTGTAAATAACAAGGCTAATATTTTTCCATTGTCTCATAAAAATTTCTAACAACTAAAATTTGAGTTACAAATCTATAGTTTTAGGACAAGAAATGCAAATACAAGATGCTAAGTACACTGAGTTTCTTCTTTCATTTTTTATAACCTGAACAAGCATGTGTTAAACTAACATGCTTAGGGGAGCATACTTTCTAGGTCTCAACTGCAGTAATACTATGTTAGTAAAAGAAAGGAAGTGCAAGAGATTGACAGAAACTGACTACCACAGGTAACAGGGGACAATGTGTTTTTTTTTTTTTTTTGAGACAGTGTCTCACTGTGTTGCCCTCAGTAGAGGGTCATGGCACCACAGCTCACAGCAACCTCAAATTCTTGGGCTTAAGCAATTCTCTTGCTTTAGCTTCCCAAGTAGCTGTGACTACAGGCACCCACCACAACGCCTGGCTATTTTTTGTTGCACTTGTCACTGTGGTTTAGTTGGCCTGGGAAGGGTTCGAACCTGCCTGCCTGGATGTATGTGGCTGGCACCATAGCCACTGTGCTACCAACACCAAGCCGACAGGTGCATTCTTTAAAACCTCATGATATATCAATACACACACAAAAGGTTAACCCTACAAAATATTTCCCTTTTACTTTAATAAAATGCAACTTTAACACAAACTAGATTATTATAGGTACTTTAAGTTACTTGAGAAAGGGGAAGGAAACCAAAAGGACAGGATCTAGGGTACTTCAAAAATTGTGATGATATAAGTATAAATGTAGAGTGTCAAATATTTGTTTCAGGTTTAACATAACGTCACCAGGAGAATCACTTAAGAAGTTTCTGTCCATTGCATTAGGTAAATTTCCCACATTTAATTTACTACCCAACCACTTTTATACTATTCAAGCCAATCTTTCTGCCATGTAAAAAATAATTTAGTGAAAGAGAAGTAATGATATAAAATTTATGCTTCTTTACCTTCTCTCCCTACAGAGAAGGGCAAATATTTTTTCATGTGAAATCTGTATTACATCCAAATCACTTCAACTGATGTTACATCACAACGAACACAAGGATGATTATATATTTAAGTACTAAATGCCTAACTAAATTCCAACACAATGACATCATTCAGTCCTTTTTAAATAAAAAAATAGAATTTCTCAATTTCTTTCTATCAACTAAGCCAATTTACTTTGGATTAGCTTAGCTTTAAAATAAATGCATACATACATTTCATGAAATACTAATCACTACTATCATTCACATATAACTTTCAGTGATCACATTTTCTTCAGATATTTTAATTTTTTTCTACAAGAAACAATTCAGGGCCAGACTTGAAATATACGATCTGTGTAACGATGTAACAGGCAATTCATGGCTCATATTCTTTGACAAGGATAAGAGCATATGACATCAATCAGAACCTTCCAATGTTGTTTCCGGATTCTTGGAGATATATATATATATTTTTTATTTATTTTTTTATTTTTTTTGAGACAGAGTCTCACTTTGTTGCCCTGGGTAGAGTACCCTGGCATCACAGCTCACAGCAACCTCCAGCTGTTGGGCGTAGGCGATCCTCTTGTCTCAGCCTCCCGAGTAGCTGGGATTACAGGTGCCCGCCACAACACCCGTCTATTTTGTTGTTGTTGTTGTTGTTGCAGTTTGGCTGGGGCCGTGTTTGAACCTGCCACCCTTGGTATATGGGGCCGGCGCCCTACTCACTGAGCCACAGGCACCGCCCGTCTTGGTTATATTTTTATTTGAATTTAAACTTCAGGTTGAAGACAATCATCTGATAAAGATGAGTCTCTCTCTAACACCACTCTCTGCCCACCCTAACAGACCGAATGCTTTTCCTTTCTAAACCCATTGATTATAATGACAATACCTGAATCTCTTTCATCCACATAATTAGGATTTTTCCTTTCCTTGGATATCAGAATATGTTGAAGTCAATTTTTATAACCACAACATAATCTTTGTGTATCTTTAAATTGGCTACAATTTTAAACTGAAAACAAACTAATGGCTTTAGTAACGGCTTTACTTAACAGCTGTCAATGAAGAAATGGGTCAGAGTCTAGGCTCAGACACAATTCGATCTCAGATGACCACAGTAAATTCTACTGACAAAGCAAGCATGCATGTATGTGCATACTTCTTATTTTCTGTATATTATGAGGTTTTGACTTCTTACAAACCTTTGTGGCTAGGGAGAGCCCCATTCTCCAGGGACTAGCCAGTTCCTAGAGATGGCAAAGCCAGGAGCATGCCACTGATATGCTAACTAACCAATACAGAGCCATACCTCCTCCAACTGGCACACGTAACCTGTGAGGCATGTTCCTCTGCCTCTATCGTCCCAGGGCCAGGTACCGGGCAAACCAGGGGCTACTCTTACAGTTTAGAACTTACATACTTATAACTTATTCAGAACTATTATTATATACCTCTAGCTTATTAGTAGTATTGTTATATATCTATAGCGTATTCAAATTAGCCACTCCCACACTTGCTTACACACAGCTCTGCCTTTTCAATACAAACTTCAATAAAGGCCACAGCCTGGGAGTTTCCCTCGCTCGTGCCCAGGTGGCCTCCCGCCCAACACTGGTGCTTTCCCATGTTGGCCCTACATGATACGGCCGCCTAGGACCTCTGAGTTAATAAACTGTTGTCTTGAGTCTCTCCTGTGTACCTTTTGTGGCTGCACCTGACTGACCACATAAAAGAACACAGAACAGTGTGTGTGTGTGTGTGTGTGTGTTTGTGTGTGTGTGTGTCTGTCTGCTTGTGTGTGGCTCTCTTCCTTTTCTCTTTTCCCTTCCCGAGGAGCTCAATGAACAAAATATTATACTTTAAAAAACATATATAATAATAGGAGATAAACTGTCCATCTGCCCGAAAAAAGAGGTGCCTAAATAAAGAAACCTACCAATTCTGCGTGCAAAATCAAACCCTGGACTGACAGTGTTGCTGAGATAACACTGAGAAAAGAACAATGTGACTCAAGCTATAAAGAATGGGCCAAAAACACTCCGTAAAAATTGAAACACCTGCTACAGAACATGTTAATTCACAATTCCATCTAGGAAAGATTTTTCTTCTTCCCTCACCTGTTCCCCCACCCGACTTGCATTCAACTCCATAAACAGCAGTTATCCCCCATTATAAAACAGTTGACGGTTAAAACAACGAGCCAACCAGAGAAAGTACAATATTCTGTAACTGACATTTACTGCACTGGCCTTGGACTTCTAATCTTTACCAGACGGGCACACAAATCAATCCATCAGCTCATAAAGGTGTGCTTTTTTAACCTCTAAAACAGATGGGATTGGCTAGAAGTGTCTGGCATGTCAAACTGCTAATCACTGCTGCCCTTTGCACAAAATAACCCACTTAAGTTGAGGCATGGTTGCACTGTAACCGACATTAGTCTGTGGGAAACCCATTTAACTGTCACACACTCCTGCCACTCCTGCTACTCCTGCTCTCCCTTAATTAAGCCTAATGCCTTATGCTTTGACCTTTTGTTCTAGCCTATTAACCCTATCTAGTACAAGTTCAATTATGTTAAACTAAAAACTTTGCTGTAAAATATTAAATGCCAAGTTCAAAAAGTCGTAAGGGACATCCTCCCAGCCCTAAGTTCTATGCACCCTGATACTCAATGCATTCGAAAATAAAAGCTCACTTTTCAAAGTAACACTACTTCTGGGGCCATAAAACATCAAATGACTCACCCATTTCATAGCTTTTCCATGGCAAAGCCATGCTAAAACCTATGTAATCCCCAGCTCTAATTCTTTATTCTCCACTGTGTCTCCACTGAACACACTGCCCAGCAGTGTGTTAAGGATACTAATATTTTCAGCACAAATCATTACCTTTCACTATCCTCTGGAATACACGATGCAAATCAGCCTGAAACAAAATAAATGGTGACTTCAACATAATTTAGAAGTAATTTTTCCTTTCCCATCCCACACACCAAAACTTCCTATCTCCTCACTACTTTTTTTTCCTTTTTAAAGTAACAATGGTCGATTCTTTTTAGGAGAACTGCTAAATCCTGCACCACTCACAAGGCAGTAAGCACAAACACAACTTTTTTTTTTTTCCTTCCTGATGCTTCATTTAAGTGTTCAATAGAGCCAGGTACTTAAAACTGCAGAAATTACAACTTGCTACTTATCTCCACTGGACAAATTCACTCAGCATGTCTTTAAAAATATCTGTTTTTAGACCTATACGCATATGAATTGCTGTTCACATTTACCAGAATTCCAAAACACAGAAACAAACTTTAAAATCCACTGTAAAATAAAATCAAATGGAGTTCAAACTTGTAATACTTTATCCAGAGATATTTTAGTTTTAAGGTATAGTAATATGTACGATTATTTCTCCTTCCACTTACCTCATACAACTAGAAAAAAAAATTTTTACACATGTACCATTTGACACATGATACAACTTAAAGATCAGTAACATACGACCATATTTGGATTTCTATGACTAGTGTAAAGAAGTGCACACTAATTTTAGATTTTCAAAAGATGTAAAGTCAGATCTTACTTTTGTTGACTGCCCAGAGGCCCATTTTTACTTAATCTCAATATTAATCAATATTGTCATCTTTTGCTTTAGCAACCCTGAACTTTACAGATTTCGGGGAATATACCAAATGGAACATACAATAATTCTGCAAAAGCAAGTTCCCTTAGAGTTGTGCTAAAACACTGAATAATCTGAATGAAAAAAATGTATCACTTTTAAAGGGAGGAAAAGAAATAATGTGGTACAGGAGTTTAAAATTCAAGGTGAATGTGTTTGTTATTAGAATGATACTTTCAAAGGAAAGCATTCCTTGGCATTATCAGGCGGAATACACAGGGATATGTGAAATGTAAAGTGAGTGGATGGATGATTGGTCAAAGCAAAGCAAACAGTGTCAGGGGCAGCTACCAGCATTCAGACTCTCATGCCTTGGCCTTTTTCACTGCAAAGGAAAATAATGTTAATTTGAAAGAGACATCATGCCTTAGCTATGAGTTTCAGTTCAAGAAAGAGAATTAAATGTGGGTGTCTGCTGAGGTATACTAGAGTGTAGAAATTCACGTACTTTGTAACATACTAACACTAACCATCAATGAAGGGAAAGTTCAGGTACTCAGGAAAAGGGCTGCTGAAAGAATATACCACATAAATAGTAAATGTGCTCATTCTTCTACCCTTTTACTTCAGACATTAGTCCCTTAACTTTCTCTTCTTGTGCTATGATTTATAAGTATGTGAATAAGTGCACATAGAAATGGGAACCAGGGGAAGAGACGGTTACCTCTGTTTGCAAAAGAAACCCACTCCAAACACTCATAAAGCTACCTTTGTTGAAAAATTTTGTCTTCACAAAGCAGGAAACCAGGTTAACATTATTTTAAGAGGATTTGTTAAACATCAATGTGTATATTTTTCATTAGCATTTGAAAATAAGTATCACATTTAGACATTTCTGAGCTCCATTTCAAAATAATTTTATTTTCTGCCTCTTAATAGTAATTATTAAAATAGCTGAAAATTATGGCATTCTAGAATTTGGAAATTTTTCTCTAGTGAGGCATAAATTATAATTTTTAAAAAATAACAGAAGAGGGCGGTGCCTATGGCTCAAAGGAGTAGGGCACTGGGCCCATATGCCAGAGCTGGCGGGTTCAAACCCAGCCCCGGCCATAAATTGCAAAAAAAAAAAAAAGATAACAAAAGAACTTCATATACCACTGAAATCCTATAACTTACCAGGTTTTGAGTCACCAATCATTCGTGGTACTTGTAAGGTTCTTGAATACCAAAATTAACTCTAGATAATGAAATTTTAAGATGCCTCTTTCTTACCAACCAGTAAAATCCTATGCAATTAAATATGCCAAGATGGTTGGTCCTTGTGACTTTTGGAAGTAAAGCAAAAGAAATTGCCTAGAAGGCTCTAGAAATATTTAGCTTTATTTCCTTAACAAAAAAATTGAATATTATTCCCCAAAAATTTTGATAAACATATTTTCTCACATATCATAATTTATGTTTTTAAGAAACTTAGTATTACCAAAAAAATTATTTCAAGTGCCAATTAATTATAATGTCACATTAGTTTTACTTTTCCCCTCATAATTAATATACTCAGAAAGAAGATGATAGTTTTAAGCAAGAAATAGTATTTCTTTTAGAAGTCCTAATTTAAATAGGCTAACAGAAAAAAAAAAATGTAGAAGAGCAGCTATTCTTCATTATGAATTATAATTAATAGCTGTTATGTATAAATACACAAAGGCTCCATCTCTAACCCAAATGAGCCAAACTGCACCAATAGCTGGGACTGGTACAGTTCAGTTCAACACTTGTTCATAGACAGGCTTCTGTGTGCCAGGCACTTAGCGCACCAACATACACTGATGAATAAGTCTTGTTCATGGAGTTTATGGTCTACTGAGGTACAGATATGAAACAAGTAAGACTGTTAACAACTGGGGTACACAAAACTGTGAAAAGAAAAATGTGATTTTGTTAGAGGCTTGGGGATGGCAGTGAGGCTCTAAATTCTCTTACCCACTGTCTCGTGGGAGAAAATATTCCTTTCCAACTTGCTTCAAAAGGTCAG
Organism: Loris lydekkerianus; assembly: GCA_963574355.1. Lineage (NCBI taxonomy): Eukaryota > Metazoa > Chordata > Mammalia > Primates > Lorisidae > Loris > Loris lydekkerianus. The sequence continues at coordinate 25,238 of CAUYPK010004580.1, forward strand.
GAATGTGGTCAGTCTGTGGTCCACATAAAGGGAGACACTAGGTTTCTTCTCTCTTACTCTCTATCTAGACATTTCATTCATGGCACATTTTCACCTCTGGTCTACACGGTGCCTCCTTCTCCGTTATCTTTTCTTAGGAGAACACAGGATTAGGGTCAACAACCTTTGCAGTATGTTTCCAGCTGAACCAACAGACACAACACCTCCATTAATGGTTTTGGAATACTTCTTGTCAGTAGTAAGCAGAGCTGACCTGGGAGTTTTCTGGTCACACTAGTCAACTAAAGGTAGAGCTGGCTCTCTTAACCCATAAACGGCGATTTCCCCATGGCTTTCTCTACAGAACTCCAAATATACATATAATGTGCAAAACAAAGCCACTGTATGAACAGGTGTACAGCACACACACCTGTGCTATACAACTTAACGTTTGGAAATTCTTGGCCTACAAATTACATTCCAAGTATTCCCAAAGTCAGGATTCATTGACTTTTCTGAAGATCACAAGGAGAAAATAAGGTATTAGATCAAGAGTGATGCAGATGGCCTTTCCCAGTTTGTTCCTTGGTACAGCCTGGACTTCACTGCTCCATCCACCACCAAAGGTTATGAAGCCTTCCTTAACACTTGGTACACAAACCTCTCCTCAACAAAAACAAACAAACCAAAAAGTGTGAAGTAAAATCAAGATTGGACTTCTCCTCAGGCTACCCTGTAGCTAGCTGTATGACTTTTAAATTTTATTTAAATTCTTAAGGGCTCAAATTCCTCCTTTGTAAAATGCAGATAACAAATGTTTTTGGAAGTGTTAACAACAACAAAAACTTCAGGAAGGTTAAATAATCATTTACCCCAATGTATCAAGTGGATCCACAGCCAAGTTAAAGAAAAAAAGGACAGGTGAGAAATCGAGAAAAAGGTAAAGAGGGAACAAAACCAGGGGAAGGAGGAGGATCAAAAGAAAAGAAGATGGTCTGTAAGTGCTGAATGGTAGCACTGTCATTATTTGATTCACAGGGGACACTAACTGTGTTCTCCTCCATAAGATGCCTCTAAAAACTGACTTGCTTGGTAATGAGGAAGCAGAGTGCCTCTGAGATAAGCACGCTTAAATCCACAACATCCATGCTTTTATCGAATTCTCTTCAACCTGAAATTTAAGGATCCTGTTCCACAGCATCCATGCTTTTACTGAATTCTCTTTCAACCTGAAATCTAAGGATCCTGTGAAATTACTTGAATTTGTGAAAGTCTAAGCAAAAGAAATTCAAAGCTATAAAAAAACAAGAAAATCTGACTTCGACTTGGGTCAGTCTAGTATTACCAAGAAAGGTAAAGGTCACTTTTGTTAGCAACAGAGCTATCAAGGCATTGTCTTGGGCTTTCCCACAGTAATACCAAACACCCAGATATGGAGAAAGAAACACTTTCAATCCTGATGTTTGGCATCAGGTAGATCGGGGGTATTTAAATATTTTAAAAAAGCACGGATGGGTTAGAAAAGTAACATAAAGGCATGTCTAAACGTTAGAAATATTTCCTTTTTCTCTAAGACTGATTACTTTGACAGTTTCTCTCTTTTCTTATTTGCCAAAATACAATATATTCTCTTAATAAAAGATAGAAGCAAAACATTTTCTCTGTAGTTTTTATACAGATCCTTTGATTTCCAACATTTACTTGGCAATTCAAAATGCAAAGCACCCTAGAAAATATTATGTATGTGAATCTTATTACTCATCCTTGTGTCTCCTATATAGTATTAATTTGCCTGTAGCTTTTTAGTGTACGTGTAGGGAACACCTCAGCTTGAATCTTTGGGTTCGGAATTCCATAAATTTTAAATGAGGCAGGTAAAAAGAGGTGGAAAGGCTCATAACTCCATTTCTTATGGCCTCAACAATAAAAGCGCATGCCTAGTGTATACTTAAAAATACACCACGTGCCATAAACCTCTCCAGCAAACTCTCCTTCCTGACGACATTCTACTCACAGCATGAACCCTGCTCATCTTTCTCCTTGTGCTTCCCTCCAATAAATTCCCAAATGCATCATCAATTTCTCCTTTGCATGACAGAGACTAGTTTATTAGAACAGTACAGTCTTTAACAAAATTATTGTAGTGAAGACAGGCTAATAAAAAAAAAATCATGTTAAGAACTGCTAATAGTCAAGACCTGTAACTTTCAACCAGGAAGAGCGATGACTCTGAATTTGCTACAACTGCTCCTTGAAGTGGACAAACATAATTAGCCTTGGGAACACCTGGATTAACACCATGACAAGCTATTTTAATGAATTATATCAAGAAATATAGTTGCTTTCACTGCCTCAAAAAGCACTGCAGTAATTCTGTGATGCACTTCACAAGCACTAGCATTGGCGGTAACAGACAGAGGCTGTGCGGCCTGCCCTTGGCCACCACGCTTCCCTCGGGCAGGCGCGGGAAGCAGGATGTCAGAGCTCTCCCAGAACTCGCAGATACTGCTGCAGAAGCACCAATGGGCAGCAACGTGCCTTCCCAGGGAGGCTGCCTTTGATAATCCAGTCTTGGAGGCTTGTCCATGCTGAGAGTTTTGCAGCAACCAGCTTGAGAGCAAGGTTTTTTTTTAATGACTTCCTGAAAATCAGATGGCAACTGGCTTTCTCTTCAAAAGATGGCATATTCTTATGGAAAATCAAATTATCGATTCAATTAGCTGTGTGGCCACAGGCAAGTTACTCTGGCATCTCTCAGACTAGGTTCCTTCATCTATAAACTACAGAAAATGATACAGGGGAAAGGAAGGACTTAAAAAAAGAAACTGTGAAGTGGCCAACACAATGCCTGGCACAAGGCGCTTGGCCCCAAAATGTCCATCATCTTCACTCAATAAAAAAGGAAAAGGCCAAAGACAAGCAGCTAAGTAACAACTTTTTTATATTCTAAGTTTTTACCTAATCATCTCCATTCCCTTTTAAACCACAGGCTTGAAATCTTTACTGCTCACTATCAAAAACAGCATAGACAGCTGTCTTGTCAGAATTTAGAAATCAAACCTAACCCCCTCATTCTACAGATGCTACACAGGGAGATTAAAAAAATTTTCCTTTGGCTCAGCACCTGTGTCTAAAGCGGCTAAGGCACCAGCCACATACACCTGAGCTGGCAGGTTCAAATCCAGCCCAAACCCACCAAACAACAGTGACGGCTGCAACAAAAAATAGCCGGGCGTTGTGGCAGGCACCTGTAGTCCCAAATACTTGGGAGGCAGAGGCAGGAGAATTGCCTGAGCCCAGGAGTTGGAGGTTGCTGTGAGCTGTGATGCTATAGCACTCTACCCAGACACTGGTGCAGTCTCAAAAAAAATAAAAAAAAAATTTTCCTTTAACTGTATCATCGATTCAGTAGCAGAACCTACACTAAATAAATAAATGTGGAATAACAAAACAGAAATATTATTTTTGAACATGTTTTTCAAAAATCAAACTTGAGTCTACACGTTCCATTGCACTAACAGTCCCCATAGGAGAAACTCTGCAATTGTGATTAATTCATTCTGAGGACACTTCTCATTTGGTGTTTCACATGTTCCCAAATACTTTCTCTTGTGTCCTCCACCTCCTGTCCTCCCTCCTTCCCTTCATGTGTTTCTCTTCCAATATATAAACCCACAGATCCATTACAATTCAGAAATGTGTTTCTCTTCCAATATAGAAATCCATAGCTCCATTTCAATTCAGAAATTGAAATAATCTAAGAAAGTGTGCTTTTCACACACCAGTTATTATCCCTTAAAAATGTCCTATCTCTCAATTTCCAGATCATTCCTCAAGAGAGATGGCGCTTTCCTACTTTCAACTTCTAAATCTCAACTTCTAATTTTGATTGCGAACCTTGTTCATACCAGGTTCTCTCACCTGCATTAAATTATATCAGCAAACACTACAATACTATACCATTCTCATGTTAAGACTATATACAACCATAATTCCCTATCTTTCTATTCTAAAGCTTTTTAATGCTTTTTTAATACATTTAACATGTTCACGTTATGTAGAGTATAGCAAACTTTATTAAAAATACCTAAATATAAGGAGACATTAGCTTAGCTACTATTTGTGACTTAAGCTAAATTTTTCTCTTAACTATCTCAAGCTAATCCCTAGACTTTTACCTAGTACCCTCACATAGCTAAGAAAGTAAAAGTAAAATAATCAAAGCAAACTACTAATAACAGGCTCCAAACTCCTTAGTTTCTTGTTGTCCTCAATCCTTTAGCAAATTACAGGTTTTAAAACAAGGAGTAGTCCTATCGCTTTAACAAGTGACTAAGAAATGACTTTTTAAATTAGAAGTTCAAGAGACAAGAGACTCCTTTCTACCAAAGCTCTGAATAAACAGCAATATCAGGTCAACCAGAGCCGTCCTGGTCCTGGTGGTATCTTAAGCCGATGACTCAAATTCCCAGCAGGCTTCTAGTTTAATATTTCTTGAAACTGAGCTTAGTCAGACAGTGACTTGGAATTTAAGGTAAATAAAGGTCTTTCCCTTTCATCCTTAAAGACAGTTTTGTTAAACAACACAAAGTTAAGAGGCAAGATGGATTTTAATTTAGAGTTTTTATTCCCTGAGGTGTAAGAAGTTAAAAATTTTCCTGGGGAGTGTGAACTATGCTAACTATTAACCCTGTCACAGAACTATATTTCCAAGTTGTTTAACAAAACCCCTCTTTGATCCAACACTGTTTCTTGAAAGTGGAACGAAGGAGGGAAGGAAGGAGAGAGAGAATGGATGAATGGATGGACGCCACAATCATCTGTCCAGCCATAGTTGCAACACATGCTGGAGATCTTGAAATTATGTCAACAAAAACCTGACCATATGGGACGGTGCCTATGGCTCAGTGAGTAGGGCGCCAGCCCCATATACCAAGGGTGGCGGGTTCAAACCCAGCCCCAGTCAAACTGCAACAAAAAAATAGCTGGGCGTTGTGACAGGCTCCTGTAGTCCCAGCTACTCGGGAGGCTGAGGCAAGAGAATAGCGCCTAAGCCCAGGAACTAGAGGTGGCTGTGAGCTGTGTGATGCCACGGCACTCTACTGAGGGTGATAATGTGAGACTCTAGCTCTACAAAAAAAAAAAAAAAAAAAACCTGACCATACGAATAATAATTTCTTTAACACATAATTATTTATACTATTATCTTCGAGAATATCTATCTTAAAACTGGTTACAGTTTTTTTTAATTAGTACCATTAAGTAAATATAGTAAAGATCTTTTTCCCTAAAAGCCCAAAGAGTGTTGTCTATCTCTCCATTTATGAGTTACCAGCCCTCTAAATTCTTTGAATTTGCTTCTTATTCTACTATGTCTAGAGTTCTAAGCTAAGTGTTTATCCCTAGCATGATTCAAAATATTAATTTTAACAAAATCCTGATACAATAGTAAAATTTATTGCCTCTACTATTAATTCATTCCTGTTTTTCTCTGTTTTTATGAACGTAAGAAAAATTATATTTTAGGTGTATTGATAACCTAAAATGTCACAAATTTTGTAATGCTTTATTTGATTGCAGGATAGTACAGAGATCAATTTGAATTTCAAGGCTCATGACATAGAGTATATACTGTAACAGTGACAAAAATTAGTATAACTTCCTACTCATCTCAGTACCTATGTTTATTATGGAAAATTAAGACTTTTAGCAAAACAAAAGGGAAGTTCTGTTTTAAATAAACTCAAATTTTTAGAATCCTACATATTCAGTAGTCATCAAATTGAACATTCGATTTCAAGGAAGAAAAAAAACAGATAGGCATCTATGTAATAGTTTGCAAAGAAACACTGATAGGACTTCAGGGATCTCTTTGGTCTCAATTTTCCCACCACGCTGAATTATATGTTAATGCACTTAAAGAAAGCATTCCTTCTATAGTTACTTACATCAAGTTATGTTTATCAGAGATACTATAAAACAGTTACCCAGTTCATCAACCAAACCTCAGCGCTCAAAACAGTTTCCCATGATGACCATGCTCTTAGAAAACTCCAGATCTTAAAAGAACAGACAAAAAATGATCTCATACTAATCTATTTTCTTCCAGACAAACTTTAACTCCTGACTGAATTCTGGTACCCAGTTTTGATCTTCTACTTTAGATATCTTTAAAAGACATTTAAAAAGTGTGCACATGCACCAATGGGAATTCATCATTTCTCTCTCTCAAACAACCACTATGTATATGATATTGCTGGCCTCATAAGAGGGAATCCAGCATCAGCAATTCACATCCCTGCCTCAGCATCAGATGCAAATAGGACAGGGAAACAAGATCTCTCTCCTCCATTTACTTTTTGTTCACTCCACCCTCTCTACATAATCCTCAGTTCCATCCAATGGCCTGCTGAATCTCCTGACACTCCTGGGGTTTTTTTTTGTTTGTTTGTTTCTTTGTTTGTTTTTGCAGCTTTTCGGCTGGGGCTGGATTTGAACCTGCCAACTCCAGCATATGGGGCTGGCGCCCTACTCCTTGAGCCACAGGTGCCACCCCTGACACTCCTAGTTTTTACCTTCTCAAGTCATAATGACCATCCTTGTGTTACATTTCTCTGGTTTTTGCGTTACCTAAATACTCCAGAATTGAGTTTGCTCATAACTGCCTCACCAAAGTTCCCTGAAAAAACTGCAACTGAAGGAAAGGCATTTTGAGAAATTTAATTCATGGATTCAGTCTCATACACCCAGAAAGTCCCCCACTGTAGTCTGTTGAAAATGCTTTGACTTTTCAATAGCAGTCAAGATTACATTAGCATAAATATTTCTCCAGTTAGAAGACAAGGGTATACAGGCTTTGTTAGAATAGCAAATGCTTTCTCCTAGTCTTCCTCCATGTAACAGTACATCATTATCAAAAATACAAAAAACAAAACCCACTCTGTGTATCAACCACTTGAAAGCACAGAGGGGAAAAAGTACAAGAGTAAAGAAACTTCACCCCACCACAGCCAAGAAGGGAAGCTGCAAACTAAGGCAATTGTCATGGAAGAAAATATCCCAAAATGCAGAAGCTGTTTATTTTACGAAAAGGGGAGAGAGTAAAGGGAGTTGGGGAGATGGAGAAGGACAGTGACACTAGAACTCTTTTTCTCCATTAACCTTCACTTCAAACCTGTATCAGGCAATCTCAAGTCTGAAAAGAAATGGAACCTACCAGAATTTAAAGTGAATAATTTTTTTTCCTTAATCAAAATTAGACGTTTTAACCTTTTTCTGAGAATTATCTTTTAACCTGATACACAAAACTATTACCCCATTTCCCAAATAACACTTTTAAGTTTCTGGTACTTTATAAGATTTAAAATGAAAACCCTAATTCCTTCAACCTCATATATCCTTTAACTTCCTATATCCTTTGCCACTATTATTTAAAATTTCTTCTATGTCATTGTCTTCTAGTACTGGTTTGCAATGAATCTGTGCAATTAATAATGATCTCCTTTCCTCTCATCTTTCTAGAGAACAGAGGATGGCATATCTCCTTATCTTATTTGTTCCATCAGATTGACATATTTTGCCTCATCTGTCACCTTCCATAAAATTCTGCTTTCAGATGAGAGTTAATTCATTTTTAGTTGTCCTCAATGTTCTAAAATAGTGATGTTTGACAGAATTAATACAGTGCTCTAGTTCTCTCTGTTCAACTGGTATTTAATTAAAGATCTTGGAGGCCATCTTTCTCTCCGGCTATACCACTTAAAGGAGGAACATTACTTCCTCCATGGGCAATGTGATAAGCCACAAGGCCAACTAAGCTGCCTCCCTAATAGCTCCCATTTAATAGACTGCTTTACTACACATGAACCACCAGCAAAATAGATTAGCACTTTAATTCACGTTGATTTTACTTTTCACATCTTTGAACCACAACTCTGCCACAGCCTACATTCTGTCTGGACTTCTGAGTTTCCAGAATGTCTGTGGCTGGAAGGCTCCCCTGTATTTTTATCATTGCTTTTGTTTCACCTGGTCTTCAGAAAGCTCTACCGGTATTTAATTTATAAGATGTCTTGAATCTATAAGAACAACACAGAAAAGTCTTTAAGCAATCAGAGCTACCTTTAAATGTGAGCTGAAAAAATTCTTTTGAATTAAAAACTTTTGGAGAATAGCCCATTCAACTTGATACACCATAATTTTCAATCCTAAAGGTGGCTCAGATAATTTAAATTGGCACTTGCTATTTATTACTTAAATAATTGTTCTCTTGGATGGCCTTTCGAAAGCCATCGTTTCTTAATCATATTTTGACTATATCAGAACTGTAAGAGACATCTCAAGTTAAGCAAACTTCAGAAGCAATAAACTAACAAACAGACTCTAGGTGGTGGTATAGGTTATTTTTTATCATGACGTTTTGCTCTTAAAACTGCAAGAGTCAGAAGAGCTTTTAGCTTCTTCACACATTTCTTTAGTGTGAACTTACAATATTTTAGAGTGTTTAAATTAGTAAAATCCAAGTTTGCAGAGTTTGGAAACACATATAAGAAGCGGTTCTAAGTCAAATCTTCCCATGGGCATTAAACCTGGTTTTCAACTACCTCCAAGGCACTGCAGAGAACTCGTTTGAGGAAAAACAACAATGAGTAGGCCTTTTATTTTTACATATCTATATTTACTCATGGTTCTATGGTACTTCTAAGGTTAAGTTGGGGAAGAGATCTTTGCCCACCAGAATATGAAACAGACCACAGTAACCAATCCTACAGCCTTCAGGGTAGTAATAATAGCTGTTCCATTGTTTGACTCTCCTCCTTTGTCTCTAGGAACTAAGCTCAAGCAGAGTAAAGTTACTATTGGTGATGAAGCCTCAGCTCCCTGAACCCGTTAAACTCTATGGACATTACCAAACTGCTGAGAAAAACCAGAGCAATTTATCACTTGGAAGTTAAAAAACATTTCAACATATTCCAGGCAGCAACCAACACTTAAGGCCAGGCAGATGAAGCACCATTTGTTTAAAGAGTATATTATTTTACTGTCTCTGCAACAAAGGTGGCAAACTCATGATTAAACATTGAATAATGCCACCCACTTGCTAAACCTATGATTCACTAATAAGCAGGAGGTTCCAGTGCAATTCATAACTTTAAAGAATGAATTACCAAAGCCCCTTGCTTTACAAATTCCCCCAAGAAATATGAAGAGCATTCATCATAAATAACCTGACGACCATTTTTAGTTGAGACACGTATAGGTAATGTTTACTCTTCTAAGGACATTTCTTGGCAATCTCACAATCATTTCTATATCACAGGAGACAAACTCTAACTCGGTTCTACCGAGTTAAAAATCCTTGAACCTAAAAACGTCTTTTCTCCCAAATAAAATATCTCATTAAGAAAAAGCTTTAAATGCAAAAGTGCTGATCATTCTGCCCTTCTTTTGCTACCTTAAGAATCCAATTAAATTACTAACATTATAGAGGGTAGAAACTCCTGGAATGCTTCAGAGATCAACATGTGTCACAGACTCCCAGTTTGTCTGCCTGTAAGACACAGCTGAATCCTTTGTTCCTTCAGACGGAACAACTCCTGATTAAAACTAGGAAACTACTTTGGAAAGGATGGGAGGGAATGGCGAATATTTCCACGGAAACCCTTCGTAAAACAACAATATTCGGTAGTAACAAGAGTGAGGAGGACACAGGAGAAGGGAGAAAAGCAGATTCCCAGAGCCTCCGAGGACTTCCCCGGGCTCACCCTAACTGCGAACCAGGTTCCTGGCTCGGGTAAAACGATGGCCGAGGCCTCAGGTCCAGGAACCTCGCCCTCGGGAGGGGACGGACAAGTGCTGGTAGAGCGGCCCTGGGGGTTCGGTGGGGGCCGGGAGAACAGTCCCTTCTTGCCATCACTTTTCGGCCCGGAGCCGGGCGAGCACAGAGTACTCAGGCACCCGGGCGAAAGGCGGGAGCTGTGCCCGGCGCCGCCCAGGACGTCGCTGGACAGCAGGTCGGCGAGCGGCGTGGCGAGGAGCGACCCGGACTCGGGGCCGAGAGGGCAGCCGAGCGGAGCGCGACCCCAGCCCGAGTCCCGGCCACCGGTGTCCGGCCGGGCGCAGGGACACGCGGGGGTCGCGTCTCGGCCCAGAACTGGCACGGACGGACCGGCGAGCCCGGAGCTAACTCCGCAACTTGCCGGCCCCGCTGCTCGAGCCCCCGAGTTCCCGGGGAAATTCGGAGCCGGGAGGAGAGGCACGATCTCCCCGGAAACGCTCCGTCCCGGCCGCCGAGCCCATCCCGCCGCTCGCGTTCCTCCGCGCGGCCACCGCGCCGCCCCCGCCGCCCCGACGCCCCCGCGGCCCTGCCCGCCAACGCCAGCGCCGCCGCGGGCCGCGCTCCAGGGCCGTTTCCGGCGGCGCGGGCTGCGGCTCCTCCGAGCCCCCCGGCCGCGGCCGCCACTCACCCGAGGCCGCCGCGGCTCCGCGCTCCGGCTCCGCCAGGCTCCCTCCGTGAAGGCGCCCACCGCCCCGTCCTTCCCCGCGCCCCGGCGAGCTCTTCCCTCCAACCAGCAGCGCTGCCCCGCGCAGCGGCGGACGCGAGGCCACGGGCGGGCGGTCGCGCGCGGCGCAGGCTGGCGGGCAGGCGTGGGGCCGCGTCGTCCCTCCGCCTGGGCCGCCCTCCTCCTCCGCCGCCGCCGCCTCCCGAGTTCGGGGCTCTGCTGCAATGTCTGCGCGGCTGACTTGAGCACCTCGCTCGCCGCCCGCCCGCCCGCAGCCGCGCTCCTCCCTCCGCCGCCGACTCCGCCGCGGCCCAGTCCCTCCCCTCGCCGCTCCACGCCATTCAGCTCTTCAGCCAAGTTTCTTAACCCTTTTTTCCCCCTCCCTCCCATTGTCACCGGGTCAGGAGGAAGCCGCTGGGATCCCGGTGGCTCCCGGGAGCTGGAAGCCCCGCTGTTTTGCTGTTTTCCTCTTGGCCCGCACTCCGGGTGGCCGAGCCGGGGCTGCAGGGCCCGGAGGCAGCGAGAGGACAGCGACGGCCGGGAGAGGTGGGTGCTCGAGTGCCGAGCCGTCCCCCTCGGCTCCTGGCTCTGTCCAGCCGCCCCCAACCGTTGAGGGCGCCTGGACAGCATCTCCGTGGGGCCGCGGGGATTGTTCTCTTTACCCTAGCGAAAGGGCTCACGTTTGGGGCACAGCCTTGGAGTTGGGGTGCCCTAAGTGCCCCGGGGTCCCCGCTGGCGTTTAAAGCGTTTCCGTCCTCCTGTTTCACCCCACGACACGCGTTCCCTTGACCCCCACCCCCACCCCCCCGCTTCCACCTCCTTGTTAATCTGTATGTCCTGCTTTAATCTTGGGGGGCACGGCCACAAACTCTAGGTCACTTTGACCCCACGCCCAGCACGTAGTAGGCACCGAGCAATAGTGTGGAGTGATTCCGAGAAGAAAACTAGGAAGGAGACCTGAGGAGTGCCCCATTCAGCTGCCTGGACAGACGTGGGATCCAGGAGCAGGGTTTATCTTCAGCTGCTTTGTCACTGCGAAGTCTCCATCGGAGTCCATCAGCCAGTCTACATCCTCGGGAAGGATCTGACCTAACAGGACCAGGCAAACCGAGCGGGGCTGCTACCTCCCCAGCAGCTCTCCCCGGTTCAGCCTCCGAATAAGAAATAACAATTACATCACGAGGCAGAGGCGGCAGCACTGTGGAGCCTCTCAGTTTCCTGCAGCCTAATCTCGCTGAACCCGCCTCTAAATTGGGGGGGAGGGGGTTAACAAATTGGTGAAATGAAAAAGGGGAGGGAGGAGAGAGTCGTACGAAACCATAATTTCCCCTTCGCTATGTGTTTGCTGTTTTAAAATTGTATCCTCAATGCTCCCCAAACATGTAACTAGAACTATTAACACCCCCTCAACACCTCCCCAGATGTCAGGTTTCTTTTTGATTCCAGCATCTAGCATTTAGTAACTCTCCATGAAAAGAATTACCAGGGGAAATGGGTGCCGTTGCTAAAATTGTTTTGCTTGACACAAAAACGCTAAAATATAGCCTAGTCTCACCCTAAACGTTGAAATGCCATGCCTGTGTTAAAATACTTATTACATAAGACCAGTGAGGGGATGAGGCACTCCATTCTTATATGTAGATTTTTGTATCCTTAAGAATTTGATAGCATTTGGAAATAAAGTTGCTAATGCACTTAAAAAAAGCTATCCAAGTCATAAAACTATATTCTGTGCCTGTTATGTAATGCCTGTGTTGTGCATTTAAAATTTCACTTAACCTTTAAAAATATGAATGAGAGTTTAGGAATGCCTTCACAATCCTGAACATGAAAGCAATTTTTCAAATTAATGATTAATAAATCCAGCACCTAATACAGTGCCGGACACCTGGCAGGAATATTTTGCTTAATGGTGATGGTACATGTTAGACAATTATTTTACATCAGCCTAGTGATTTAACTGTGCAATCTGTTGCTGTCTTATATAGTTTAAACCTCACATAATAGCATATGATTTGCATATGCCACAGTTCAAAATCTGCTCAAGGCAAATCAGTAAAGGCTGCTGTTCTATAGTGCATCATTTATTCAGGATTGATACAAAGCAAATTGTTCCAATTAAATGATGATCAACAAAATTGGAGCTTGGCCTTTTGGTGGGGGTTTTCAAATTTATTTCTTTCTTTCCTTTCTTTGACAAAGTCTTACTTTGTGGCACTCAGTAGAGTGCCATGGCATCACACAGCTCACAGCAACCTCCAACTCCTGGGCTGAGGCAATTCTCTTGCCTCAGCCTCCTGAGTAGCTGGGACAACAGGTGCTCGCCACAAAGTCAGGCTATTTTTTTTTTTTTTTTTTTTTTTTGCATTTTGGACCGGACCGGGTTCGAACCTGCCACCCTTGGTATATGGGGCTGGCGCCCTACTCACTGAGCCACAGGCACCGCCCTTCAAATTTCTCTTTACAAAAATTATTTTTAACTGTTATACAAAGATTTTCTAAAATATATTGTAAATGTTTCTGTTTCCTTATGCAGTTTATTTGATATCATTTGGCATTTTCTTGACAATTTGGTGTCAATTTTGTTAGAAGTAATTATTGTAGTAGGTTGTGGTGGATTCAAGAAATATACCAAGTTCCTACCGTATGTAAGGCTTCTTCCTAGATGTTAGTGGTCCTCCCAGGAGGTGAAGAAGCTATCAGTCCCTACACTGAAAGACTCAGGGGTGCTATGATGGTGATTATCTAAATCTGCCTTTTGTACTTTCTGTCTCTCCCCTTCACTAACTAAAAATCTGTTGTCCTTTCTGTTACCAGCATAGCTGCCTCTAACATTGCCCTCCTCTTCTGATTGGCAGCTTCTAGGCTGGTGCATGCTGGGAATCCAGATAGCCTCGCATTTCACAGTTCTATCTAAAGTAAAACCTGAGAGGTTCTATATAAGGGACTGATGTACTCAACAAGGCCTACCTACCTTAGCACATAGACTTAGGGACAAATATTTGGACTATTCAAATGTTGCTTTTAAAATTACTTATTTTGCCTCTTAAGGAGATTTTGAATCACTGAGACTTCCCAACAAGGCAAATATTGGTCCTACTCTCCAGTATCAGCGTTAAAAAGTCCAGGGCCAAGGGCAGCACCTATGGCTCAGTGAGTAGGCACTGGCCCCACATACCAAGGGTGGTGGGTTCAAACCGGGCCCAAGCCAAACTGCAACAAAAAAAGCCAGGCGTTGTGGCAGGTACCTACAGTCCCAGCTACTTGAGAGGCTGAGGCAAGAGAATCACCTAAGCCCAAGAGCTAGAGGTGGCTGTGAGCTGTGATACCACAGCACTCTACCCAGGGTGACAGAGACTCTGTCTCTTAAAAAAACAGGCCACAGCCATACGTTAGATGACTCACCAGAGCTGCTGGCTTATTATTAACCTGGCTTTTCAGCCCCTCAGAAATCCAATCATTAAAATCCTGAACTCTTTTGATAGTTCATTAGTGTTAAGTAAATTGCACACCTCTTGTGGAATTCATTTTTACTTAATCATGCTAATTGTGTGGAGATCATTTTGTTGTCCTTTAGTTTTTAAAAAATCAATACCTAAATTTCCTGGCTAAGAGAATCATTGCAAGGCTACTAGGGTATATATGTAATATAAGACTGTCTATTTGGTAGTTTGTATTTTGAAGCCAATACTCATTAGAGTTTTTTGTGGTGTGAGGAAGATGTCATTCAGTTTATACCATGTATACTTAAACATGTAAGTATGGTTTTAAGCCCACAGTTCCTGTGAAATCAGATGCTTGTATTTCTGTTTCAATATGCCTGCCTACCATAAAGTCTGGGAGATGTTTACCCTAAATCGCTCCTCTGTAGCATTTTTCAAATCATTTGTGTCCCACTCTAGAATAAAAAAGCACAGGCATAGGGGCCAAATCTCTTTCATTCTCATTTCGTTACCCCCAATCCCCTATCCCAGGGCTTAACACATAGCAGGCATTCAATAGATATTGGCCAAGATACTGTCACAGTCTAGAGCACAGACTGTGTCTTCCTATTTTGGATATGGTGTGAGGTGAGGGAGTTTAGAGAACATTTTGCAGAAAAAGTCATGCTTCAGTTGTGTGCTAAAAGGTTTAAAAAAAAAAAAAAAAATGCCAAGTAGGTAAAATGGGAAAAGGGATTCTCAGAAAAAATAGACTGTTTAACAGTAAAGAGGTGTGATAAAACAAAAATATGCATTGAGAAGTATTGAATTTATATATGCACTTTTATGAACTGTTTACATTTTATGAACTGTGTCTTCATTAACCATACTGTAGTTAGAACTACTTCCACTCATGGAGTGAACTGTAACACCTGAGGGGGAAATGTGCATAACAGATTATATGCAAATGGAACCCCTGTGTAGATATTAGCTATAGTCCCTTAGCCTCTGGAGCAGCACTGTCCCATAGAAACATAAATGAATTCATAAAAACATTGGTGAGTGTGAGCTATGTATGTAATTTTAAATTTTCTAGTATTCACATCTAAAAAGTCCAAAGAAACAGAGTTAATTTAATAGTGTACTTTATTTAACCCAATATTTACAATATATTATTTCAAAGTGTATATAACATTAAAATTATTAGGTATTTTACATTTTAAAATGTATTCTAATTATTCAAAATCCAGTGTGTCTTTTACACTCAGCATGTTTTCCAGGACTCAGCAGCCACATGTGGCTAATGACTTCCATATTAAATAGTGCAGCTCCATAGAATGCAGGAAGTCTTCAATAACGCAGTAAAAAGAAATCTTAAGATGAAAACATGTTTTGTTAAATCTAAGATTTTAGGGCAGTACCTGTAGCTCAATGGGTATGGCGCCAGCCCCATATACCGAGGGTGCTGGTTCAAACCCAGCCCCAGCCAAACTGCAACAAAAAAAGCAGGGTGTCGTGGCAGCCGCCTGTAGGCACAGGTACTTGGGAGGCTGAGGCAAGAGAATT
>CAUYPK010004583.1:0-25329 GCA_963574355.1 Loris lydekkerianus
TATTTTTATATTTTCTGCTCTTCACCTCATTTATGTGCACAAACACCCAACCAAAGATAACTAGAAAAAAAATATACCTCTGTTCTTATCTAACCACATTCCTTTTTTTTTTTTTTTTTTTTTTGAGACAGAGTCTCACTATGTCACCCTCGGTAGAGTGCTGTGGCATCACAGCTCACAGCAAACTCCAACTCTATGGCTTAAGCGCTTTTCTTGCCTCAACCTCCCAAGTAGCTGGGACCACAGGCACCCACCACAATGCCCGGCTATTGTTTGGCTGCAGTTGTCATTGTTGTTTGGCGAGCTCTACTCACTGAGCTATGGGCACTGAGCCCAGACTCCCTTTTTTTTTTTCTTTTTTTTTTTTTTTGAGACACAGTCTTATTTTGTCACCCTCAGTAGAGTGCTGTGGCTCTACAGCAATCTCAAACTCTTGGGCTAAAGCAATTCACTTGCCTCAGCCTCCCAAGTAGCTGGGACTACAGGTCCCCACTGCAACACCCAGCTATTTTTTAGAAACAGTCTCACTCTTGCTCAGGGTGGTCTCAAACTCCTGAGCTCAAGTGATCCACCCATCTCAGCCTCCCAAAGTGCTAAGATTACAGGTAGGAGCCACCGCATCCAGCAAACCAGACTCTTCTAGCCAAATCAAATGCATCTAGTTCTGACATTCTTCCTCCTCCCCTACACCTGATTCCCTTTGGTCCTGAGGTCTTTGGATCAACATTAATTCTTCTATCAAGATGTGAGTCTGCAACTGGAATTTATGCTGTTTTTGTTCTTCTTTTAGTCTTGGCCAATATAGGATTTGGCTGGTGATACCATTATGGATAGCCTGGTGGTCATCAAAGGAAAAACACAGACCTCAGTGTTGTCAGAATCTATAATTTATAAACCCTGTCACTATATTAATTGCCCTTAGAAATTCATTATTGTCACACACACACAAACACAGCATTCACTGATGAGACACATGTCAGCACTCCCTCCAGCTGCCAGAGGAATGAAACATGCCCAGGATAGGGGATGTGAGGAACAGTCAAGAGACACTCCTGGGTGCAAGGGTTTGAATTTCATTAGCCTTTTCCCTGTGGCTATTTTCACATATGTGTGTGCCAGGACTGCATACACCTCAGAAAGTTTGCACCCCAAACTTTTGAGAGGCCCAAATAGAATAATGGAGACCAGTAAGGTTGCATGGACAGCCTCCTCCTGGGAGGGTCATTCCATATCATCTGCCTGCACCCAGTGACTGTCACGTGGAACCCGTGCATGGGAGCTCTGTAACACATACAGAATGTGCAGTCAATCAGCTTGCAGGTAGCTGCCTCTCCAAAGCTCTCCTGTTTTCAGCCACAGCCACACTAGAGGGCACTTGAACCTCACTTTTATTACAGACCAAGTCATTGACATGGGTACAAGGTGGTACTTTGGAGGGGGAAGGAGGAGTGTAAATTTGGAGGGGGGTGATGGGAGGGGTATGCTTGTTCTAACGTATCCTCAATAAACCCATCAGTATTTGAGGAAGCTTCCGAGTCAGACTTTGGGGAGCGAAACCTTAATTATACAATATAATTGTTGTTAATGGAACGTGTACATTTCAACCCAGCAAGATCAGTGGTGTTTAATGCCAGCATGACATATTTCCCAAATCGTTGTCTTTATTTGTATAAATAGAAAAGAAGCAGAAATTGCACCAGCTCTGTGTATAATGAAGAGGGAGGCAACGTGCCGCCTGTACTGCGGTGGCCAGATGCTCTTTTATCTCTTTTCAAATCAGCATGCAGAGCTGGTGGTCCTCAAACAGAAAGCATCTTTCCTAAGGGATGGCAGAATTGTACGTTTGGAATGATAACATTCTATAAATAAATAAAAAAAGATTATTAAGAACGCTGTGTAAATCTCCTCGTCAAACACCCCTTCAAGCAACCATCATCAGTAATTCAGTTTGGTCCCTTAATCCCACTGTATACAAATACAGAGCATAAATACAGTATTTAACAAGCACCAGAGTAAAGGAAGCATTCTTGCAGTAAGGACTCATTCACGAAGTACAAACACGCCTCGCCCACAGTCTTGTTGGTCACCCCCAGGTTTCGCTGGTGATTTGACCCTCCCACCTAAACGAGGCATCCCCCTCACATGGATGAATCTCAGGCATAACTGCCTATTTCAATTAAAATTAAAAACATTAACTTGGTTCCTGCATCCTTTTTTGTTTCACCTGGGTGAATTCACAGGGTCTCCATTAGAAACCACATCACATTGGCAAAGATCTACAGATTCCCTGTTGATACTCCAACAGGGTTAAGCTTTTGGTACCTTGGTAAAAGAATGCCATCGTTCTTTTTCCTTTCTCGCTCAGCCTGAGCGAGAGGAATGAGAGGGCCCTGGTGACTCCACGGCATTCTGCCCGTTGCATATCTTCTGGGTGAGAGGCCATTTCTCCAGGGGGCCACTGCAGTGTTCCACCCACCCTGTCAGCGTCTGTCCATGCTGAGTGGTGTGTGAGAGGGAAGAATGGACCTGCAAATTCATTTCTCATCAGGGACACCCACCACTAGGAAATAAACACTCTCCATCTACTTTTCTCTTTCCCTTTAAGCACTTCCATTTCAGTATCGCTCCCCTGCCAGGTGCAGAGAAGTTACAGGACAGACTGAGGACAAACCCTGAGGGGACTCGAATCTGAGGCTCCAAGTTCCGACTCTGGAAGCCCAGCCTTGGGCCAACTCAACACCTTACAGCAGTGGTTCTCAACCTTCCTAATGCCGAGACCCCTAATACAGTTCCTCATGTGGTGGTGACCCCTAATCATAAAATTATTTTTATTGCTACTTATGGCTGGGGGTCACCACCACATGGGGAACTGTATTAAAGGGTCATGGCATTAGGAAGGTTGAGAACCACTGTCTTACAGCCTCAGCTCACAGGTGAAGGGGCCAATGTGATTGCATATGTGATAAGTTTCTTAACCATGATCTAACACCTGATTATTCAACTGCTGGTTAGCAAAAGTTGGATTTTAGATGTGTCTTATTTTTACTGTTTTTATTGGGGGTTTTGTTACATCCAAATTTTAAATCACATATGGTAGAAGATGAACAATGTGAGTATATTATGTAGGCCGTAACAAAATGCCACAGAATGGGTGATTTAAACATGGAAATTCATTTTCTCACAGTTATGGAAGCTGGAGATCAGCTTCCAAGATCAAGGTGTTAGGAGGTTTGGTTTCCCTGAGGCCTCTCTGCTTGGTTAGCTGCTTTCCACTTTCTTGCTGTCCTCACATGGGCACATCCTAGTGTCTCTATGCCTGTCCAAATTTCCCCTTCTTAGAAGGACGCCAGTTAGATTGGATTAGGGCTCACCCACGTGACCTCATTTAACCTTAATCGCCTCTTTAAAGGGCCTATCTCCA
This sequence comes from Loris lydekkerianus, assembly GCA_963574355.1. Lineage (NCBI taxonomy): Eukaryota > Metazoa > Chordata > Mammalia > Primates > Lorisidae > Loris > Loris lydekkerianus. The sequence goes on from CAUYPK010004583.1 coordinate 3,422, forward strand.
AATACAGTCACCTTCTGGGATACTAGGGCTTCAACATATGAGTCTCGGGGACACAATTCAGCCTGTAATAGGAACCTTCATATATAGCATCCAAATTCTTGCCAAGCTTTGCCTGAAAAAAAAAATATAGAAGCCCTATTTTTAATTTGATGTTAATGCCATTGTGCAAAATGATGTTTCATGAATATCGCAGTGATAAAAAAAAAAAAAAAGAGTAAATTGCAGCCACAAGTCAATTCTTTAATAAATCTGTTAAGGACCTTCAAAAATGCTCACAAGCCAGGTGTTCTCACCTGCCTTAAAGAAAAAAAAGAGAGGGCAGTGCCTGTGACTCAAGAAGTAGGGTGGCAGGTTCAAACCCAGCCCTGGCCAAAAACTGCAGAAAAAAGAGAGAGAGAGAGATTTATTACATTCTTGGAGTAAACACTGCTCCTGTCCCATTCTCTACTGGACACCTTGTGAGAAATTGAAAAATATTCACTGGTAACAGTCTGTTCATGGTTTGAACAGGCAGGTAAGGAGGAAGGAAGAACATATGTGATGACTTTCCTATTTGACAAGATTTCCAAGAAGCAGAACCCAGGTTCATTTCTTCATTTATCTTTTCCTTTAATAAAAGCAATGGGGCAGTTGGGAATGTGTCTGAGCATTGTGGATACATAAGAAAATTCCTGCTTCAGATCTCAATGCAGTACACAAAAGTCATCCTAAGAGTCCGCCTCCCCGTCCCTCTGCCTGGTGTTTGAGCAGCTGCTCATGGGGGAGACAATCCCCTGAGGGCTCTCTGGTCCCAGGCTGCCTGGGCCAGGCACAGCGACTGAGTCTCAGAGGCCAGGAGACCCAGCCACCCAGCACAGCTTCCCCTGCGAGGACCTCTGAGACCTGACGTGTGATTTCAGAAAGTCATGTACGAAGGTGGGACTATTGGTCAACTATGGTAACGAGTATACACATCTCTTCTCCCATTTGCATCCTGACCAAAATGACAATGAAGTAATTAAAAAGATGTAAACTTACAACTAGGGAGGTGACAGTTGTGAATGAGAACTAGCTAAACACTTGTGGGGGTGAAGAGGGGATTCAATCAAGAAATGGCAATTCTCTAAGCAGAGAAGAGGCTGTAACTGAAAAACGTAGTTTACTTACAGGGCTGCGGCCAGGCCAGGCACTTGCACAATGCAGACTCCCTAGGAGGTGGGGCCAGGCAGGGCCTGGAGCAGAAGCCTGTGTATGTAGCCCTCACACACCCGCGCATGTGTCTCTCCCATCACCACCACCCCCCCCACCCCCACCCCCGTCCGCTAAACACACGCTCTCCCCTGCTGCCCTCCGCCAGTCTATCCCCTGCCACGTCCTTCCAGGAGGGTGAGCATGTATTCTTTAAAGACCTTGAACCAGAGAATCTTCAGGCTCAGTTAACAACTGCAAGCTGGGCTGAAAACAAGGCACTCAGGTGAAAGTCTGTGTTCTGAGTACCTTTCCTGTCTCTGCTCCCAGAAGACCCGTGTCCAGATATATACCGTTCAGGCAGGAGAGAGAAAGATAATTGTCTTAAGAAACTCACTGGCCCGAGGGACAAGATCCACAGAGACTCATCTGAAATTTTCTTCAAGTAAGCCAGCTCCTCTCCTGACAACACTTACTGAGAGACTAGCCACCTCCATGCACACAAAGTCACCTGCCAGATTTTTATTGCATTGCTTCTTTTTTATTTTTTATTTAGGGGGTAAAAGTGTTTTTTTTTATGCAGAGAACTTATATAATGTTTAAGTCAGGGCTTTTGGTGTGCCCCTCACTAGAACAGTCTCCATTGTACCTAATGGGTAAGTTTTTGTCTCACACCCATCTTCCTGCTCTCCTTGGTTTCTCATATCCTTTACGCCACTTTATGCCCGTGTATATTAGCTCCCATTTTTAGTGAGAACAAAGGTGTTTGGTTTTCCATTCCTGAGATACTCCCCTTAGGATATGCACCACTTCTTAGCCACATATGGACATTCAAGGATCGCCAGACATTGAAGAAGGCATCAAACATTGGCAAAGAGAATTAAACAAAAACAAATTGTTCTGAGGAGATAAGAAGACACAAAGGCAATGGGGGGGGGGGGGAAATGAGGGGTGCAAACAAGAATAAACCAAAAAACCTTATAATCATTGTCATCAAATAGTTTTAAGAAAATATTACATTCGGGAAATAAGAATAGGACACAATGAAAAAGTATAATCAGAATGCAAAGAGTTTGGGGAATTAAATATGTAAAAGTCAAAATTTTAAATACTTAGTGAAACACTTGGAAAATAAGGGTAAATGGCTCTCTTCAAAAAGTCAAAGAAATAGAATAAAGGGGGGGAAAGAAATCCAGGGGACCAATGTGTCTAACACCTGAAATTTTAGGATGAGAAAATAAAGAGGTAGAAATAATCAAATGATTGATTTAATTTCCCAGAGCTGGAAGTTATACGTTACCTGGCATATCTATGTTTAAAAAAATAAACAAAAACAAAAAATGCCAAGGCAAATATCAATTTTAGAATGCTGATGTTGAGAAAAATCTTAAGTGAGGGGACCTTATCACAAAAGACAGGGAATAAAACTGGAACCATGCCTCCTCCTACCACCACTGAGGCCAAATGACGACAGAATACTTGATATTCTGGGGCAAAAACAATTTCCCATCTACATCTATACCTACCGAGCCAAGCTCTTAAGCAAATATGAGAGTAGAATAAAGAACTTTTCAGACAAACAAAGACTAAGAAAATATCACCTCTTAAATACCCCTTCTCAAGGAGCTAACTGGAGTTAGTGCTTTCCAAAATCCTTTCTCACTTAACAAGGTAAAACAAAATTGGAATCCAGGAAGGGAAAGATGGGAAAAATAAATCCTGGAATAACTAGAAAGAGGAAATCCCAGGACACCCTTCCAATGGGCTGGAAGAGCAACCTGAGCAGACTGAAGGAGTTTGAGAACTCCAGGAGAAAAGTCTTTAAGTGGGAGTGGGAGTCAGGAGAATTCTAGTTTATTTAGGATGTGAGACTTGGGGGAAATGGTATGAGGAATATTCACACAGCTGTCAGAGGATTTGAGGGAAGTTAGTAATAGTTTCACAGAATACTAAGCAAAGGAAAAACAAAAAAGATAGTTATTAATTTCTGGGAGAAAAGTTGTACAACAAACTAAAGGTAAATACAGTATTTGGCTTAGCAGTAAACAATGTTGACAAAGTTGCAACAATGTAGACCCTGAGTATGAACTATAAATATGAAAATATTTTAGAAATATGTGGAAAGGAAAGGGAGGAGTGAAGACAGCGAATAGAGAAAAGCTTCAGCACTGTAATACGCAATAAGGAGATAGTGTCTAAAATAGATAAATCAAGAATTATCAATATTAGCAAATTGTGAATGTGTAGGTTTGGAAGACTTAGAAGAACTAGAAATAGTTGCCACTGGACAGAATAGGGGTGGGGAGAAGTGAAACAGGGGTGCTGCTGGGTTTCATTTTAAGTCTTTAATGGTATTAAATTTTTAAAATATGTTCACACAGATTACTTTTAATCATAAGTATAAAAATGATACTAGAAAGATGAGTATATAGAAATAGATAAGAGAGAGACAGGAAGATGGATAGGGAAGTCATGTTTCAATAAACAAGCAAGAATCCTTGTGTTGACCCTGGAAGCCATGAGGAGAGACCCAGGCTCAGGTGCTGTTTTGCCAGAAATGGAAGATGGGCATTGGGAAATCAGGCAAAAAGAAATTGCTTTTTATATTATGTAATAAAGATTCTGGCTTGAACTGAGAGAAAAATAACATTGGAACTAAAGAAAATGTACTGACTTCTGAGAGAGGCTGGCAGAAATAAACCTGCAATGGTCATGAGCCAACTTCACATTGCCCAACTGCAGGGGGCCCTGTTTCCATCAAACTCCAGGTTACTGGTGTTCCCTGGAGTGATGCAGGTGTTTGCAGCAACCCTGTGGGTAGACACAAAGATGCAAGATCGAAGTTTTATTTCTTAAACTGTCCCTCGACTCTTTTAAATTATAGCTGGTCTTTGTAAATACCTGCCTGCATATAACTGTATCTGATAATTCTTTAGACCTTCAGTGGTGAAGGTATGTTGCCCTTGAGAATAACGTTGGTGTCTTACTCTAGTCTTGAGAAGATTTGCCTCTAAGACAGACAAACCACAGCCCCCAGGAAGATGTTATTAAGTCCCCAAGTAATAATAATAGCATAAGTGTCAGCAAAGCAGACAGAGAGGTTTAGTATTGGGCTTCACGGCCATTCCCTAACAAAAGGGAGAGGTCTTAGGCAGATCACTTACATAACCTTACCTAAGCATCTAGATGTTTCTTGAGAGGAGAAGGTGGACTAAATACATTGTATGGCCCATTCCAGCTCTGAGTGCTCAGCCAGGTGGAAATTATACCCTTACAGACAGTCCTCTGCCCCGGCCACTCCCCTGGGTTACCCCCTGGGCTGGGGTTGGGTGCCATTTCACAACGTTCCATGTTCTGCTCGTGCCGTGGAAGCCACTCTACTGAATGTCAGATTTTCCCTTGTGTGTCTTTTCTTCTAATTTTAAGAAATCCATAGCAAAGAAATAGTACTAATTCTCTACTGGTCACTTCTGGAATAAGTATTTTGGTGGCAACGGCTGTCATGTGGCATCCTTTGAAGTACCCTCTTTGCTATCTCATTCCAGCTGGCAGGTGGCTGCAGAGACTTTACATAGACAAAGCCAGTATATCAGACAATCTTCCATATAGTGGCTAAAAGAAGTGCTGGGGGTGGGAGGCATGGACAAAACACACAGGGCTTGTATGTCAGCCTGAAACTGAAACTAAAGCTCTAATCTCTTTGGCTCACACACCCTCTGAGTTTATGGAAGCCCACTGACTATCAAAGCAGCCACTCAGTGACAAGCAGCAATTGTCATTCCCACATTCCTGGATGAGGATGATCAGTATTTCTAATTCCAAGGTGGGGGGAGGGGTGTTCTTTTTATCTCAGCCTTTTCTTCTTCTCAAGCTACACAAAATGGCTCCCTTAACACTACTCAGCATTTCTCCTCTTCAACCTTCATCCATTCCAAATCCTTGGGATGTTTCTCCTTCACTCTATGTCTGGAGTCATTTTTCACCTTTGCAAATTCATTCAGACCCTCACTCGCAACCCAGAACACTTTCCCCAAACCTCACTCGCTGAAGCACTGACTCTGCCCACTGAGTTCCAAGGCACTCACCGCTTTAGCGTCCATAGCACACGTGAAACTTCCTGCCTCCTCTTCCGTCGTCTTGAATATTAGCGATTCCTCTCTCTGCTATTCTCACCTGAATATAAACGCCTTGAAGGCAGGGTGTGCACCTTCTGCTTCTCAGTCCCTCCCGGCAGTTGGCACCCACCTATACTCCCTTCTTTATAATTATCATTGTTATTACTGAATAAGGAATGTCTCAACAGGAGACACTAGCGCAGATCGCACTGGACAAGATTAACCTTACCTTGTCTTTAACTCAGATGATTTTTTTCAACATTAGTAGTCATGCAGGTCTGATGACCCTCACTACCACAAACCCAGAGTCCTAGAGTCTGCCTGCTTGACCCTGGCCCAGTATTGGCCAAACAGAGAGGCAGTGTGACTATGGACACCTGATGGAGCTTGGTGGTCAACTACATGGGATCTGGAGCCAAACTCCACTTTGAAACTCTGGGCAAGTTATTTCACCTCTTTGGGCCTTCATTTCTTCCTCTGTAAAATTGCCTTCTCTCCCCCACAAAATGTCTTTTTTGTAGCTCTTAACCTCTTTTGTGGTTCTGTGATGGTTACACTTCATCCTTGATGGTACAGTTCTGTGCAGGACTCTGAGTAGGAACCAGAGAGGTGGATGCAAACCTCCATGGGCCTAGGAGCCAACCCCTAGACCTCCTCATTTGCAAGCTCCATGTGAATGGTTTTGGTTTTGGTCTTAGGCATAACAAAATACTTGTAACAGAAGTGTGAGGTGTGTACAGGAAGAGAATTGTAACCGTGTGATGGCTGAAGATAACCTATCTTGCACCAAGCGCTTCTGGTCAGCTTCCTCTCACTCCATGGGGAAAGGATGGGGCAGACAGGCTACTCCTGGGAGAAACCCAGCCCTTGAACATTGTAAGGGTTGTAATTTGCACATTGAATGAATTTTCTTTCCTGGGGTTAAGATTTATGCATATATTGAGTGATCATGCCTCCTCACCCCCACTGCCCCGGGCCTGTGAGCTTCACTGCACACTTGGTACTCAGGGGAAGAGGGAGGCTGGCGAGAATGTGATCGATCTCTCTGCAGGCAGCCCTGTCACTGAGAGCCACTCTTACTGACTTTCATACCAATGTGAGACAAGAGAAGTGGCACTGGAAGATAGCTGTGCACTCCAAAATCACAGTGTTCATCTAAGAGTCTACCAATTGTTTGGTAGGCCGGGTGCGGTGGCTCACACCTATAGATTAACCTGAGCTCACACCAAGATTAGCCTGAGCAAAAGCAAGACCCCATCTCTACTAAAAGTAGGAAAACTAGGTGGGCATTGTGGCAGGAGCCTGGAGTTCCAGCTACTTGGGAGGCTGAGGCCAAAGGATCCCTTAAGCCAAGGAGTTTGAGGTTGTTGTGAGCTGGACAGACTGCTGAGGCCATGGGACTCTAGCCTGGGCAACAGTGTGAGACTGTCTCAAAAAAAAAAAAAAAAAAAAAAATGCTACTTCAATGATATGATCATCAGTTATTTGTTCAACTAGCCCAGAAAGAAGCTTATATTTAGATCGGGGACAAGGAAGAGTAGGAGAGGGAGCAGTGATTTCTCTCTCTCTCTCTCTCCTCTCTCTCACACACACACAGAATGACAGAGGAAGGAGAGAGTGGAAGAGGAAAAAGAAAACAGGGAGGGAAAGAGAGAGAATGAAAATTTAAAGAACTAGAAAGGATACAAAACAGAATACGCCCTCGGCAGCCACACCCACCCGTGACAAGCCATGCAGCAGCCGTGTCTGTGGACGCTGTTGATGGCTTTATCCTGCAGCAAGACAGCAGACCCAGACTCTGCCTCTACCCTGCAACCCATCTCTGTCCTTAAGGTGCCCGCGAGGCTATGTTTTCCTGAACTGCCTCAGCAATTGAAAAGTCGCTGGTTAGGAAGCCCAGACATTCACAAGTTCGTACGTGAAGCTTGGTCCTTAAAATGAATTGGAAGCATCTGGCTGTTGTGCTGTCTGTAGGTAATGATGCGGCCGCGTCACACACCCAGATGTGATTCTACATTTCTGCAGCTGTTCTGGTGGGAGTTTCAGTGCCCCAGACATCTGCTGCTGGGACTCTGTGGTACAATTCTCACTCCATCTCTCCGGGCACTTATTCTTTTCTTAGAAAATGTACTTTCTTTCCACTCAGAATTTTTCTATTTTCCAAAGGAGTATTCCCAGCAAAAGGGATCCCTACTAAATTCTATGGAACATGGAAGAGAAACTCATATCGTCTTCAAAATTCACAGGCAGAGGGTGTGATGCTAATTAGCAATAAGAGGTTTGATGAGACAGAACATTAGAACCAGGCATAGAACTCATGGTTTGTTGCAAATTTAGAAGAAATGGCTCTGATGAAGTCATTTCTGTACGTTAAACAGAATGGGCACTGTGTTTTACATTAACTTCTGTGTGTTAAACATAAAGGAAATACCTTTAAATTTGAAATGTTTATCTCCAGCATACTTGTTAGCATCATCAAACTGCATGCATAAAGCTCTCTCAGTACTGAGTATTTAACAGATAAAAAACTCTTCCAAAGTCCTTCCCCGTACATTTTAAATAATATAAATTCACATAATAGTTTTGAAGATCAACTAGAAATATCAAGGTCATAAATATTGATGCACTTTGACCCAGTAATTTCTGGGAATATATCCTAAAGAGATTATCTTATTTATGGAAATGGCTTATGTCTAAAGATGCTTATCATGGGATTAATTACAGTGAAACTTGGAATTGATCTATTGTCCCCCAATACAGAAATAGTTACATTAATATGGTGTCTCTACTTCCATAGGATACATGGAAAATCAATCGAGGGGACTGACTTGGTCCAGCTGCTCAGGCAGCAATTAAAAAGATATTTACTAAAGTTAATGGCAACATCGAAAATATTTCTGACATACTTTAAGTGAAAAAGGCACTTGCAAAGTTGTTTGTACATTATGCTTAGGATCATATCAAAACTTGGCATTTGAAAACAACTTGAAGTAATTGCTTCAAAACAACTATAGCTATTGTGTTTGAGCACTAAACTGATGGGCAATTTTCTTCTTTTGCCTACTTTGCTAATGATTTGTGAAGCAGTTATATTACGTGAATCAATAAAAATTCAAAGAAAAGTGGGTCCTTATAGTATAGGCAAGACATGGAATCCAAGGAGGCAAGGGGTATTTTAAAAAATAAAAATAAATAAAGCAAGACCCATTGAGTCTCAGGCATGTTATCAAACAAAATCTAGAACTAGCAGACTTCAGATAGAGGCCTGTTTCCCCTTTGCAACTACAGATTTCTGCCTATTTTATCCGGCATTTTAAGGAACCCAAAGTGAAATTAACTCAAGATTCTGATTTTTACCTGACAACTGGAAATCTAGTGACCGATTATGAAAAAACTAACCCAGCTTTGCAGGAAGGCTCATGAATAACCACATATGGAAAAAATCATTTCCCTTAATTTCAGTGATTGAAAAAAGCTTGGAACAAGGTGCTTCGCTTTGGTTCAGAAACCTAACTTTTCCAAAGCCCACAAAGCAGGTGAAGGGTGAGTATAACACGGTGTCTCACCGTACCCAAAGGCCTTTGCCAACTTCTTATTAAACCTGAAAGAAAGCACAGACTCAAGCTAATATTGCTTTGGGCTGGCTTTTTTTTTTTTTTAACCCTCCTCTCAAATTTTAAAATACTGCAATTGACTTTTTTAATATCCAAAAATAAATCGTGCCATTTCTTAGCATTTTGGAGGACAGCTTTAATCTGGAAGGGGAAAAGGATGATTGAGAGATAGTAAACTGATCCATCTCAGGATTTCTCAGGAAACTGCCGACCCAGCATCCCCGCCCTCACGCACACCATTATAATTCTTTGATTTCCTGTCACTGCGGACAGTTTAAAAACTGAGAGTAAATAGGAGACATGGAAAATCAATGTGAGGTGCTGAATTGTTCCAGCTGCTGCAGCTCTGTTAATTACATCATATTTTTATGGAGACATTCGGCTGGGTCTTGCCAAGTGCCGGCATCTGGAGCCATTGCCTGCCATCCTGCTGCGGGAAGCTCTGCTCCCCAAGCATCTCGGCTAACTGCAAAAGGACAAGCTACCCCAGGAAAGCAGCTTGTACAGACCAACTCTCTGAGGCAAAATCCGGACGATCCTCGTGCCTTCCGTTACCATAGAGATGAGAGGTGCTGGGAGCTGGAGAGGGACCCCTCCAGGGGAGGAGGCAGGTTAGTCAGCGCGCACAGTGTGCGTCCAAGGAAAATGAAAGTCTGTTCCACTTGGATGGCCGGGCCTGGGTGGGCTAAGTGCGAGAGAGCCGAGAAGAGATGAGAGGCTGCAGGGAGCGGGCAGAGAGGAACTAGGAGAGGACAGGCCTCAATGCTTTGTGAAGTGCCGGCCCCCGGGAGCCACAGCGGATTTTCAAGATGAAGTCCTGTGAGCACCGACTGTCTGGCGAGGCAATAAAGTGACGCACAAACTTCATGCATTGTTTCAAGAAAGACCCTTCCACATTTCCTCATAATTTAGACTTTCCCAAAGTCCTTTCTGGTTTCCCTTCCTCCTTTCCATCCCATTGTCCTGCCTGTTTCTTCTCTTATATCCTTCTGGAAGTTTCCACCGAGTCCCCATGTTTCTTTCCAGCTTTATGGGTGCCAGGGCCAGCTTCTTCACCCAGCATCTCCGCCTCAGCACGGCTCATTCTCTTTCCCTCTTTAAGCTTTTCCCTCTTCAGCACCTCATGTTTACTTCTTGCTATTTTTTCTCATACAGAGCACAAAGAGCTGGATGAAAGAAAACTCCAGGGTTATCAAAGAAGCCCTTAGACGTTTCTGACCCTTCAGTCCCTCCGCCCACCTCCTGCCAGGGACAGGGGTGTCTCCTTAGACGTCGTCTCAGCCCAGACCTCCCATTTTCAAATCCTCCGTTCAAAGGCTCCATTTCAATTGTAAGACACCTACTCTCCTATTCTCTCCCCACACCTGAAATAAAACCTTACACTTTTTAATGCAAAATGCAGGCACAGTAGATGAAATAGACACACATGTGATATGTATTACATAAGCGTAAAACATGACGTGCTGACACTACCTTTTTAACATAAATTTAATATAAATTGTAAGTTTCAAAACTTATAGATGTTAACACATACAGAACTTGTGCCAACCAAGTAAACTTTTCTTTGCACATTTGAGAATAAAGATTCTCCTACTTTGTAGGAACAATATCGTGGAGCAGGAACACGGAAGGGCTTGCGCGGACCACACCATGAACTCGCGCCTGCGCAGGACCGTCCATGGAAAAATCACAGGCTGGCGCAGGCGTAGAAGGCCCCTTCAGCGCCTGCAGGGACTCCTGCCTCTGCTCCGGGCCTCCTCTTTCTGCAGGGTGATTACATTAGTGCAATAGTAAGGGCAGGCTGTACTATGGCAGAGATTGTTTTAGCTCTTGTTTTAAGGTCCTGATGTTTTCCTTCAGTGTCTTTTCAATGAGAGGAATTTGAGCACTTCCTAAATATCATGAGTGATGCAAATTTTCTTCTCCTCATGCAAGAGTCCGGGTCAGTTTGATTAAGGGGGTCTCTTAAAATTGCAAAGCCAGCTTTCAACAAACTGTTATCATTTACAGCAGTTTGAGTAAAATCTGCTGATTCCAGAAGCTGCTCTCAGGTTGAAATCGTTATCTGTAACCCCCACCCCCAATTCCTACTTTTTGTATTCATTCAAATAGCTTCATTTTCATGATTTACCAACTTTATAGAGATAATTGTTATAAATTTGAAATAAAATGTGTACTAATAAATTCTCATTTACTTGGTTGTATGCACATATACTGAGGTTTCCATTTAGATTTCATTTGAAAAGAAATGAATAGCTGAGAACCACTGGTTTCCCTACTGCCCCAGCCCCCTGCTTCCCTGTCACAGACCGAGCCCACACTGTGCCCTGCCTCCCCACTGATCACGCTTGCTTTTCCAGACTGTTCTCTGCTCCTTTGTCTCCTCATTTCAAACTCAATCCCATGACGCTTTTCCTAAATGGCTGGCCATTCTGCTGTGAGTTGGTGCAATCACACTAAGGCGGTGGTATCTGAAAATGATTGAAGGGGTTACCACTGGACTGGGGGGGCAAATTTATATCTTTCTCTGAACTCCTCACTCACAGTGAAATTTTAGGTACCTTTCCTTTCGGGAGACCTGTCAGAGACAACCATGGTCAATCGCATACCTTTCAAAGTATTTCCCAAATTCCCATCAGAGGACACCAGCCCCCTTGTAAAGTGCTTCTAAAAAGGCAGATTCCTTGGACCCGATCTGAACGCACAGGGCTCCTCAAACTACGGCCCGAGGGACACAAGCAGGGGTGTGATTGTATTTGATCCCTTTTTTTTTTTTTTTTTACTTCAAAATAAGATATGTGCAGTGTGCATAGGAATTTGTTCATAGGTTTTTTTTTTTAACTATAGTCTGGCCCTCCAACGGTCTGAGAGACAGTGAACTGGACCCCTGTTTGAAAAGTTTGAGGACCCCTGCTAGAGGCTGACACTGTCTTTTTAGCAAGCTCCTCAAATACCTCTGCACCTTGAAGTTCAAGGGTCCCAGCCACCGCCTTACACGTCTGTGTAGAAGGCCAGGACTGAGTAGGGGACCCTGCCTCTGCCTCTGGGCAAAGATGCCATGTACAGGCAGGCCTGGGGTAGAGGGGTCCACAGGCTAGAGGACAAACACCCAGAGAAAGGACATAATACCTAGTGAGCACTTCAAAAAGGAAAAGAAAAACATGTCATGTTCCCTCTTCTCCAGCTCCAAATTAATCAGTCAGCAGCAGGGGGAGCAGAGGCAGGTTGGGGACTTCTGAACCTCAGAGGCAGCCCGGCTTCTGGCACAGCCTGGAGGGAACAGCTGCAGGAAAGGGAGGGCGGTGCAGGGCAGTAAATGGAGACAGAGCCATCGGCCCTGGGGCCAGGTGGAGGTACCAAACCCTGCTTTGTCTGCCCACGGGAAAAGGATTGTCGAGATTCGCTTCCTTTTCAACACTTCTCCCAGGAAGGCCTGGAATTCCTGAAAGGCCCAGGCAAACAGCACTTGAGCTGGACAAGCTGGGTCTCTGCCCTGACACCACCTCAAGTCTGTCGTCTGTACCTCTGTGCTTCCTTAATACAAACCCACTCTGCTCTCCAAAAGAGTAACTAGGACACTTCGTTTTTATTCCACTTGCATCTCATTTGTCTTCAGTAGGTTCTTCCATAATCTCATCATTATTGCTACGGCCCTCAGAGGACAGCCGACTCGCATTAATCAGCCGAGCCCCTCATGGCTCACCAGATTCTTTACACTTTTACCATGCCCTGGGGCATCCTAACTTACTTGAAAAATTAATAAACCTCCCCCCTCTTATCTTACCTTATTAATGTCTGTCTTTGTAACCCATTATCCCCGCATATCATCAGAGATCACTGGAGGGTACGGTGGTCACCAGCTTGCTCCCCTAATTCTGTCCTAAAACTAGAACACGCCCCCACCCTGAATGGCCAGAAAGAAAATGGCCTTCGTGGGCCAGCAGGGTGTTTGTTTCCCAGCTCAGATGGCATCGTGGACCACAGGCAGGAGAATTCTTCGGCTTCAACTAAAGGCTATTAAGGCCAATTAAGTTGTTCTCTCCTCCTTCACATCCCTCTCCCCCTCTCTTGTGCACCCTAGTAAATCTGACTCATTAGCTTTAGATGTTTTGAAATACTGGTACATTAATCACTTGTGTTTGCACACTGTTTATGTGGGTTGTTGGTCATGGTCTGTAGTTATACTGGCTGTCTCCCTTGCTTACTTAAAGGTACAATCCAATTGAAAATAAAGATTTTTGCAGGTTTGCTCATTACAAACAGTGTCGGCAGCTGGTGAGTGTCTTTTGCAATTCATCAGAGGCCTCCCAGACCACCTGCTCTCAGCATCCTGCAAACAGCTGGCTCTGGGTAAGTACCGTGAGCTATTACCTTATACAACAAATAAATAAATAAATGGATGGATGGGTAGACAAATAAATAAATAAATTGAATTGTTGGCCCTAAGTCATTGCTTCTTGATGAGAAAAGTCTATTTTATAAAAGGGAAAAAAATTATGTCTACTTCAAACCACCTTTGTGGTTATATTTAAATGAAAAAAAAAAAAAAAGAAGAAGGAAAGGAGGTGAAACCACTCAAAACTTGGAGTGCAAATATTTTGTCATTGGAGTTAACAAGGCAGTCAAGGAAAGAATGCTGTGACCGGCTGGCAATGCGGTTTGGTATAAAACGTGAGAGGAGAGGGGATTAAATTTTATTTAATTGCCTGCTGGGGATTTTCTTTCTTCGTTTTTTCTTTCTTTCTTTTTGTTTTTTGTTTTTTCCTCTCTCTCTGAAAATGCCATTGGGAAGCTGTGTGGAGCTTCAGCTAAGGCCACCAGATGTCCCAGGATTAAGAAGTCAATCCCTGTGTGCTAAGTTGTCACCATCTTAGTTTGCTTTGGTGGCTTTTGCCCCAATTTGGGGGCCCTGAGAATGACTCTCTGGGTGGCTGTGCCTTGATCCGGTCCCTAGAGAAAGGCTGGGGACAGTGAGAGCAGAAACCGGTGGTGGGCACGCAGCTGCAGCATTTACAAGAAGGAAGAACATGGTTAGAGAGTAGAGAAGTCCTTGGCTGCACCGTGGCAGAACATGACAATACAAAACTAAAAACCAGTTGGAGGTCAGAGGAAATAGATGCTCAGCAGTGTCATTTGGAGAGACTTCTGAAGTTTTTCACAGACAGCCAGAGACTTCTCCGAGGTCTACTTGAGAGCTTCTAACAATTCGGAGCTGGGCCTTATAAATATCACCCAGTACAGCTATGATCTCTGTTAAAGAAAAAATTACTCGTGACACTTATTAAAGAATGGCAGGGCAGACTTTATTCAATGGGGCTAATACAACAGAATTTTGTAGTAGAGAAGAGAGATGGGCTCAACTCTGAATACAAGGGCAAGAAGGAATTTATAGCTAAGGAGCAAGGTGGAAATCAAAGGACAGAAAATTACTGAGAGGAAACCTCAGGGGTCTGAAGGATTCTGCATAAACGGACCTAACAGGATTCTTGCAACATGGGGTGGGGGGTGATGAGGAATCTGATCAGATACTGAGAGTGATCAGACATCAAGGGTGTGGGATTCTGTCTAACCTAACTTACCAGGATTCTTGCTAAACTTCTTCAGTATATGGAAGGGAATGAATATGGAAGTCCAGAGGTCAGGGCCTAGTTCGATCAAGAACAGCCTGATCAGAGATTGGTCAGCCAGAGAACCTTTATCATCCCCTAGAACAGTGATTTTCAACTGGGGTGCCATGAGAGGATCTTAAGCACGCTGTGAAATTTTTTAAAGACCGTTAATTAAATTATTTTTGAAAGAAGTTCAAAGCACAATAGTATATTCTCTTTTTCACTCTTTTATTTGATCAACATAATGTAAGTATGCCATGGAAGTTTAAATAGGTTCAAGTGTGCCGTGAGATAAAAAAAAAGTTGAAAAACACTACCCTAGAATGATTCATCTGGTCTTCATGGATTGATTAAAATTTAACTATGTCTTGTTGCCTTGTGTAAACTGAAAGGGAATTCCAGCATCGAACAGGTACTTATCTGACTCACTGTTTATGAACTTTGTCAGTCACATGCCCCAGTGAAGGGCTCAGAATAGATATTTTTATCTTACAGCTGGTTAACTTCTAATAATTGTTGCAACTTTTCTTTTTGCCACTTGTTTTCTTAGTAAAAGTGTTTATGGGATTGAGTTAACAGGAGAAAATATGTTACATTTTACCAAATTGAAAAGATGGAAAAATGAAAATAAATCTACATTCCGAAATTGACTTAATTCTTCACAAACCTTGCTATTAAGAACCCGGCTACTCTGTGCGGCTGAGAACCACTAGCATCGACATCAACACAGACTCCCAGAATCAGAATCTACATTTTAACATTTAAGATCCCCAAGTGACTTGTTTGCACATTAGGTTGACAAGCTCCTTGCCCTCTTCTGTGCCCTTGATTCTTTAAGGTCAAAAATATCTGATGTAGATTGCCAGCAGCCACATCAATACTAAGGTGTTCATAAGAATTTGAATAAGACCATGCAGACCGAGCGATTTCTTCGCCAGGTCTTTGGAGAGGCAGCACAATGTGGTAGAAAGGAAAGAACAAACTTGGGGGCAGAAAAATCTGGGTTTGACTTTCTGATTCTGCAACTTCGTAGAAGCCTGACTTTGGGCTAGTCACTCTTCTGAGGCTGAATTTATTCAGAATGGAGAGTAGCAACTCCGATGCTTACCTTCAGGGCGGTTTCAGAAATAAAGCAGATCCTTGAGGTGTACATGCCAAGCTCTAAAACGTGTTACACGTGTACAATTAAATTGTAGTACTGCTAGAGTAAGTAGGGAGGGATGTTGGAACTGGATTGCCCACCAGCTGAATGAGAAGGTAAAAAGACAGGTCTGGCAAGCTGCAGTGCTGCAGCTGTTATCAAGTTCACTGGTGAGAGTGGATGCAGTGGCTGGTGCAATAGCCCTGGCCCTTAATATAAGGGATTTGATAAATAGTAAGAATTGAGTTGCTGTTGCTAAGGACCATTGATTTATTAAGAAGAGATTATAGCACTGGATGATTATTTAATAATTCAGGCAAACTTATGGAAGCTAGAGGGCCTTCTGGGCAACATTTAAGGAAATGCTGGTTTCAGGGAGCCAGTGGACAGACAGAATGACCGGCTCCACAGGTGATTGTCAGAGCTTCAGAGAAATTGGAATGATCACCCTGGAAGGTTTCCAATGCTGAGAGGTGAGGGCCTAATAGGGAAACTCTAAGGCTCTGAGACTTGGAATGAAGATATCTGAGGAATGCAGTTGAGAATTTTTAGTTCCCAGACTCCCCTGGGCCCTCAGAGTTTGCAGAAGAGGCCCACTCCCCTTTGTTAGAATAGCGCCCTGCAGCTCCTGGAAGATCACTCAGAGGCCTCTACCTGAAGCCAGATGTCTGTACTAGTGTGTCAGAGGTCCCCAAGTTTGATTTCTCACGACGAGGACTTACAAGACTCAGAGCACAGTCATACTCGCAGCTGTGATTTATTACAGAAGGATACAGAACGAGATCACAAAGGGAAAGGCACTTGGAGTGACATCTTGGGGAAACCAGACACACGCTTCCAAGGATCTTCTCCCGGAGAAGTCACACAAGACACACCTAATTCTCCCAGCAATGAGTTGTGACAAAATGAGAGAAAGGAATGTTGCCAAGCAGGGAAACTCATTACAGACTCGGCATTCAGAGTTTTAATTGGAAGTTGGTCCTATAGGCAGCCTCTACTTGGCTTGTACCGAAATTCCAGACTCCCAGAAAGAAAGCATGTCATCTCAGCATAAACCAGATTGTTTGTACAAACAATTTTGGCACCCGGAGCCATTTTATCCATTCTAGAATGGTAGGAACTCTCCCAGAATCCAAGTTCCAAAATGCCTATCAAGGGTCAACCTTAAAACCAGGACTTTCAAAGAATTAACAGCCAGACCTGCTATATTAAGTCTTTTCCACACTATCAGTTATAATTTTTGTGTAAAAAATCACCTCAAGACTTAATGGCTTAAAACAACAAATATCTATTTGCTCACAATTCTGTGGGTTAGTATTTGTGACTGGGCTGAGCTGGAGCGTTTTGTCAGCACCCCTGGTGCTGTTGGCAGGGTTCTCCCCTGAGCTGACCATTAATTGGTCATTGGGCTGGGGTTGGCATGTCCCTGTAGGCCTCTTCACACATCTGGCATTTGGCTGGGGCTGTCCAGGACATCTCTGCTTTCCTCCAGGTGACCTCACCACATGGCAAAGCTCACAGCACAGCCAGTGGGTTCACAGAGGGGGAAAATACAGCTTGCATGATCTTTCTGAGGACTCAGGTTACACATCTCATAGCATCACTGCTAGCTCTCCTCTATCCATTGAAGCAAGTTATGTGGTCAGACCAGGGTCAACAGGGTAGAAAAAATAGACTTTCACAGGGTCTTGACAAGAAAGAACAAGAGGAATTTGGTGCCATATTTTGCACGTTATCGCAGTGCTTGTGCTGGTCATCAATGTTTTGTCTCTTGGCTCCAACCTAGCCTCCCTTGCTCTGTTTTGTAACCCTGCAGCTAGACTTTGTAACCATCCCTGTGTTTTCCCATGGAGCAATATTTTTATCAATAAAGAACAGTGGAATGACACTTCAAGGCCACAGCCACAGAACTCTTCCTGGTTCCATTGTGTGTGTGCGTGTTTTGCTTTTGGTTTTGTTTTTTGTTTTTTATTTCTTTTGGTTCTGGCTACCAACAGATCTGCATGCAGGAGGCCTTGAATATTTAACCGCACCAGCTCTTGTGGACCAGTTCCAGCCTTCCTGCACCTTCCAGCAATTTCCTCCACCACCCCGTGGGCTACTTCCTGCAGACCAACTCCATCTGTGCCTTCAAGTATGTTCCTTCACCACAAACACACTGTGTGTTCCCATGGCAACCACACCCTCTCCAAGGAGGTCTCAGCCTCAAGCAAAGAGGATGGAGGAGATATCCCTGCTGAGTTCTTAGTCCCTTCCTTATACCCTCTTCAGTAGTAGCTGCCTTCCACAGGTGCTGTAGTTATAGTCCTTAAAATCCTTTTCTACCCCCTGTTTGTAGTTAAATACATTTTAATTCTCTGAATTAAATTTTCTCTGTTCAAATTACTGATGTGGTTTGTGTCTCCTGATTGGACCCCGATTGATGCCACACCTTAAAAGATAATGCTTGCCAACACTGCCCCTAAGAAACAGACAAATAACAAGGTAAACTTTCAACACACCCTCACTGGGGAGGCTAAGAGGACAGGGGCTATACCTCATAGGAGCTGCTCTAACTAATATGTGCCCGCAGGAGTTGGGAAAGTGTGCCAGGAAATGGACACTGAGAAGTGGGACCCTGGGACACAAAGTTGGACAAAGGAGAGTTAATCGGTGTGGGAACATTCTCCCAGGATACACAAGTCTGAGCAAATACTCTGAGACAGTAGTAAAACACTGCTGGAGTGGCTCTGAGAAACTTAGAAAATATGGATGCCCTCGCTAAATGGCTCAATGAATTAGAAATGCCAAAACTGATACAGCAAATGCAAATTAGAAGTGCAAAAAATGACTTACCAAAGACAGTAAATATAAAACAATACCATATACCAGAGAAATGGTAAAATTCAGTGCCATGATCAAAATTTTAAAGAGTGCAGGGCTAGCGATGGCCATAATATCCCCATTTAATTCGCCACTGTAGCCCCTACTAAAACCTTCTTGATCATGGTGGATGACAATGGACTGGTAAACATCTAACAATAGGTTCTCCAGGGGTTAGAGGAGGTTTGTTATATAACATTCACCAATTTCCAGGGTATGATGCGCCCACTGTTGGTTTAACAACCAGTTCACAGGACTCTTGGAAATTTTTTTTTTTTACTTTCTCTATACATATACATGTGTTTATTTGGTTTCCACTTTTTGCCTTCACAAAATTAAAAAGGCTTAGAATTTAATAACAATAACAATGTTTAAGATAAGGAATAGAAACAAAAACTTCATAAAGAATGAAGGAAGACAAATACATTCGGAAGGCTCCGTGTCTGTAGCTCAACCAGCTAAGGTGCCAGCCACATACACCAAAGCTGGTGGGTTCGAATACAATCCAGGTCTGCCAAACAACAATGACAACTACAACCAAAAAATAGGCAAGCGTTGTGGCAGGCACCTGCAGTCCTAGCTACTGGGGAGGCTGAGGCAAGAGAATCGCTTAAGCCCAGGAGTTGGAAGTTGCTGTAAGCTGTGATGCCACGGCACTCTACCCAGGACAAGAGCTTGAGGCTCTGTCTCAAAAAAAAATAATATTAATAACAATAATAAATAAATAAAGATACACTTGGAAAAGAAATCAGATGCTTGCTGCAATGAAATATTGAGCAATAATAATGCAAAAAAGTAACATTCATTTTTAATTGTCAGATAAAAGTATGTCTGTCATAGAATGCTTTGACTCTGAGGTTGTTGTTAGTTGTCTATTTTTTGAGACTTAAAAAAAATAAGAAGAAGAGGTTAACTGATGACTCCATACTGAATCTCAGGGTCAAAGCATTCTGTAATAGACATACTCTTATTTGCCAATGAGAATGTTACTTTCTTTGCACTATTACTATTATTATTGCTTAATATTTTGATGTAGCAATTGTCTGATTCCTTTTCTGAATGTGTTTATGTTCATTCGTTCTTTAAAAGGTTTTTGTTTCTAGTCCTTATCTTAATCATTATTGTTGTTGTTATCAAATTTTAAGCCTTTTTAATTTTGTGAAGGCAAAAAAATGGAAACCTAATAAACCCGTGTATATGTAAGAATAAAAATAAAAAAATAATAATTGTCAGCTAAAAGTATGTCTCTCATAAATGCTTTGACTCTGAGGTTCAATATTAAGTCATCAGTTAACTTCTTTTTTCCCCAAAGTCCCAAAAAATATACAACTAATATTTATAAATAAAAATAGAAGATCATTTCAAAGAACAGATCATGACAAATCTTATAGACAATAGAAAAAGAAGAAATACTTCAAACTCATTCTACTTCATCTGGACATACCTGATATTAAAATTGGAAAAAATATATTATTATAAAGGGGAAATGACAAACATTTCAGTTATAAATGAGGATGCAATATCCTAAACAACATATTAACAAGTTGAATTAAAAATTATTGTCCAAATAATGTACTTTGGTAAAAATTAAATCCAATTTATGTGACAATTAGTCACTATTTTCTTTTCCTTTCCCTCACCCCCTCTCTCCTCTCTCTCTCTGCTCTCCCCTTCCTCCACCCCCCACCCTGTCATTAATTGTCATTAATTGTCCTCATATCAAAGTTGAATACATAGTATTTATGCTTCTCCATTTTTATGATGCTTTGCTAAGAATAATGTGTTCCACCTCCATCCAGGTTAATACAAATTGTGCAAAATTTCCATTTTTTTTAATGGCTGAATAGTATTCCACGGTATCCATATACTACAGCTTGTCATTCCTGGGTTGAGGGGCATTTAGTCTATTTCCACATTTTAGCAATTGTAAATTGAGCTGTGATAAACAGTCTACTACAAGTGTCTTTATAATAAAAGGTTGTTTTTTTTTCCTTCTGGATAGATGCCCAGTAATGGGATTGCAGGATTAACCAGAGGTCTAGGTTGAATTCTTTGAGGTTTCTCCGTACTTTCTTCCAAAAAGGTTGTATTACCGTATATACTCAAGTATAAGCCGAGGTTTTTCCGGCACAAAATTTGTGCCAAAACTCGGCTTACACTCGGGTCATACAGGTTATTTGATTTGGTGCGCACGCACCTAATCAAATGCACGTAGTCTCCAGTCGTCTTCTGTCATCTGCTTGAGAAGGCGATGCTTCAGCTCAGTCCACAAGTCGCGGCTGAGCTGAAGAGGTAGGCGGCTGAACTGAACTGTATTCCACTGAACTATTTAACCCACAACTATATAACCCACAGCTTGATTACCTCTTAAGCTACGGTTTTCTGCGCTTTATTTAAAGTTTTATAGTTGTTGTTGCTAGTTTACAGTTTTTCTTTAGCAATAAATATTGAAAAGCATTTAACCTACTGATTCCTCAATTATTATAATTTTGGGGGGTATATATTTTTATTTTTAAAATTTACCAGTGGCTGCTGCATTTTCCACCTCAGCTTATACTCAAGTCACTAAGTTTTCCCAGTTTTTAGGGTAAAATTAAGGGGGTCAGCTTATACTTGGGTCTGCTTATACTCGAGTATATATGGTAGTTTGCAGTCCCCCCAGCAGTGTAAAAGTGTCCCTTCTTCTCCACATCTGCGCCAGCATCTGCAGTTTTGAGATTTTCTGATATGGGCCATTCTCACTGGGGTTAGATGATATCTCAGGGTGGTTTTCATTTGCATTTCTCTAATAATTAGGGATGATGAGCATTTATTTATATATTTGTTCGCCATTCATCTGTCCTCTTCAGAGAAGGTTCTGTTCATCTCTCTTCCCCATTGATGTATGGGATTGTTGGCTTTTTTCATGTGGATTAATTTAAGTTCTGTAGAGATCCTAGTTAATAAGCTTTTGTCTGATTCAAAATATGCAAATATCCTTTCCCATTGTGTAGGTTGTCTATTTGCTTTGGTTATTGTCTCCTTAGCTGTAAAGAAGAGGTTCAGTTTAATTAAATCCCATTTGTTTATTATTGTTTTGTTGCAATTGCCATGGCAGTCTTCTTCATGAAGTCTTTCCCCAGGCTGTATCTTCCAGTGTTTTTCCTATGCTTTCTTTGAGGCTTTTAACATTTCATGCCTTAAATTTAAGTCCTTTATCCATCTTGAATCAATTTTTGTGAGTGGGGAAAGGTGTGGGTCCAGTTTCAGGCTTTTACATGTGGATATCCAGTTCTCCCAGCACCATTTATTGAATAGGGAGTCTTTTCCCCCAGTGGAAAAGACTTGTTTGGTTTATCAAAGATTACCCAATGAAGTATTTCCATATCCTGATTCGCTCCCTCCTCCTTTAAATTCTCTG